>VDFB02135993.1:0-64551 GCA_007258455.2 Sequoia sempervirens
TCTTCAATGCAAGAGTCCTACTGGTGTTGTTGATCTCATAGGTACTCTCAAGAGATTTGAACATATGATATGCAGTTTCATGTTTTGCTAGGATGGGCACTATATGATCCCTAACTGCATCTACTAAGATTTTCATGGCTTTTTCATTGTTTTCAATCCAATGAGTTTTCTCAGGATCAGCCTCTGGTTCCCTTTTATTTTCTCTCACAAGTGAGTCTAATTTATTCTCTTTAAGGATCATCATGATTCTAAATTTCCATGATGTGAAGTTGTCTGCTCCTGCAAGACGATCTTCAAATCTGATCACACTTGACATTATGAAGACTGTGATGTGAATTCGATTTTTTTTTTTTTTAAATACGAATTTTCTAGAGCAATCTGATATCTAGATTTGATTTGGATTCACACAACGTGGCTCTGATACCATGTAATTGTAACCAAATCTGATCAGACAAGGAGCCTAAAACTAAGGAAATTCTAAGTGTAAGAATTCTACTTTGTATTCTAAGACACATTTTATTTTACTGGTGCAGAATGTGTTGATTGCAGAACATTAATGATTTCGATGACTGCATATCAATGAAGGAACAATGATAAATACCTTTTGGAGACTCACCTCTAAGGGATGTGTCTCATGAGAGGACGTGTCTCCACAAGTGGAGACACGTCCGCTCATGGGGCTTGTCCCTTTGGGCGCGCAGGTCTCAAAGTCAACCGACTAACACTCGGTTTAACAAGTTTAATATATATAAGCCCTCATACATGGCGGATATGGTTATATGAGTTTATTCAATGCAGAATTTGAACATCATTTTATTATATCGAATTTATGCATGCATATAGATTCGATTTTACTTATTTTCCAGAAATATGTTTAAGGATTAAATTTGATCACATACAAATGATGATGATGCTATTTAGCAATCATCATTTATATCTGACCGAAGCTATATCCCATTAACACTCCCTCTTAGCTAGGGAAGATATTTCAAATCAAATAAGTGGAGATATCACCTTCACACGTGATATCGAAGATATGATATGTTTTCTCAATATTGTCAAGTCACATGACATTCTTCATAACACATCTTCATTATGGTATGTGCACTGACATCAAGTCACATGATGTCTACCATAATTCATGGCATATCCACGGATATATAATTATCCACCATGATTATCTCTTAAGGATCACAATGATCTTCAAATGATATCAAGTCCCATGATATTCATCAAAAGTGTCAAGTGTGATCAAGCCATAGCGGAGATGACTTTGATTTGGATGGGGGTGACCGATTTGCAGAACAAAGTTAGAGGAGAGGGCATCCTGGTGCTCTCGTAATAGGAGGCGATGGATTTGTTAAGGGGTCCAAAGCAGCTCAGACTGGGGGGAACCAATCAGGACCCTTTCAGACATTGAGGTTCTCAACCAAAGTTTCGTCAGGAAGGGGAGGAGGGGATTCTGTCTTACCTCCGTCATCTAGAACAATCACAGTGGAGCTAGATGGCGAGCTTGATCAAGAAGTGACTTTTAATGAAAAAGTTTTCTCTGGGTTGGGCTTGATTGGGAGATTCAGGGGTTTTTGGCCAAGCTTGACTGATCTCCACTAGTGGATTTATAACCATTGGAAGCATGTTTTGGAAGGGTATGTTTAAATCTATCCCATGGCTAAAGGTTAATTCATTGTTGTTTTTGAAAAGGAAGAGGATAGAAATAAGATCCTTTGTGACTATCACTAGGATTGGGAAGAAAAATATACATTGATGTTAAAGCCATGACATCCGGCTTTCAACCCAACCATTGAAGTGTTTGAGAGGGTTCCTATCTGGGTGAGACTTCCTAACTTTCCCTTACAGTTTTGGTTTCATTCATGCTTGGAGGTTGTAGGGAACTCTTTAGGAAGCTTTTTAATGGTGGATGAAGGGTCCTCAAATCTTCTGCATTTGACTTTTGCCCGGATTTTGGTGGAAATGGATGTGTCTAGGGAGCTTTCAGAAGAGATACGAATAAAAACTTCGAAAGGCTATTGGGTGCAACCCCTGGATTATGAAGGGGTACCCTTTAGGTGCAGAGTTTGCTATAAAACTGGGCATTTCGCTGTTCAATGTGCCAAACACAAAACAACTAAATCTGCTTCTTGGTGGAAAGATGTTGCTCCCCAACACTATACAGTGGAGAAAAAGGAAGAGAAACAAGTGAGCTTTGAAGAGAAAGGTAGGGAAGATGGGGGTCAAGAAGGGAAGGCGTTGGTGGAAGATGTTAGAAGGGAGGATCAACAACATACTAGAGTTGTCCTGACATAGGAAGGGAGTCCAAATGTGAACATAGATAATGCTGTCCTCAATTGAGGTGAAAAGGAGTTGAATTCCAAAATTTGGGTAGCAACATCCGAATGTTGGAAGAAAAGAGGTGTGGTGAGGTTGCAAGAGAAAGAAATTGGGAAACAAAAAGCTGATGAACAAAGTTAGCAAACAAGTGGAAGTTTGAATGGAGTTTTGAAGGGTCCCCTTGACAAACCATTGAAATGGTAGGAGGCTGCAAGGGTGGAGGATGGTTGACAAACTGTTAGGGGGAAGAAAGCAAAGAAAGTAAGGAAGGAAACTTTTGCAATGGTCCTTCGGTCTCAAGCGAAGGGAAGACCAAATAGTGCTCCAAACTCCTGACTTGTTAATAGGTCTCTTTTAGGGATTGTTGGTTTTAGGCTTGTTTTTTAGGGTTGCTTGTGGAGCTTCTGTCTATGTTGTTGTGATACATTGTTTGTAACTGATGGAGTTGATTCTATTGTGGAGAGTTGGCAGGGTTAGGGGCTCTTATAGATGAGCTTAGTGGTGCTGGAAAAGGGTTTTTGAATTAAAGCTGTAGTGAGAATTGCTATGTAATCTGTTTTTATTTATTAATAAAATTAACTCTATTATTGAGCAAAAAAAAAACAAATAAATTAGTATAAAGTTGAGCATAAATTTTTAAATAAATTAAATTAAAAAAATTAAAATCATACTTCAAATAAAATATTTACAAGTAAAATCAAAGTTAAAAATAAAGTGAAAGGTAAAAAGTCAATTCATAACCAATAAATAAAAAAAATACTATTTAAAAAAAAAAGTCTTAACTAAAACCATTCAATATAAAATATAAATATAAAAAAGTAATTTTACTTTTCACTATTAACATATTTCTAATAGAAAAAATAAATTATTAGTTTTTTTAAATTAAAAAAATATTAAAAACTAAACTATCAATTACTTGGTAATTTTTTTAAAAACTTTTCTAATTGCATACATTCAAATTAAACAATTCATGGGAGTCTTGGGAAATAGGGACTCCATTTAGGAATTTAAAAATTAAATAATATCGTGCACCTCCGTGCAGTAAATATTGTGGTGTGGTGGTGGATGTAAAAAAGGGGAGAGTTTGACAGGAAAAATATTACGAAATGAAATCGATGATGACAAAAAAAAGGTTAAAATAGAGGGAAAAAGTGTTGTGAGGGTGAGACTTCAACAAATAAATATGTTGGCAAAATATCCGTAGCTGTCATATGAAAAGACTTGAGGAAACGTGTCGAATGGGTAGCGGTCATATGAAAGCTGTAAAAGACATGATTTATCTTTTCTCGAATAAAACACCCAACGCACAACTTTTAATGAATCATCCCCTTCGCCGGTGAACGCGAATTTGACCAGTAAAAAAAAAGAGAATTCTGCGGCGAAAAGAATCTAACGGTTGTCAATGCTTCAACTGACTTGCAAGGGCTATCTTTGTTTGCCCATTGTCCATAGACAAAATGAGCTTGCGAAGCTCAAATAAGGAAACACCTTCGACGTAAATATAGACAATCATGTATTTGTGTTAAAAATTGAAGACTTTTATATTGATATGTAATGTTGGCGGTTCTATGTTTTGCTAATGGTAGTCTTCTAAGATATTTTGGGTTTCTCTAGGTTTTATAATCTTTTGATTACCATCTTTAAATCAATATTTATTGTATGAATGTCTTTATTGTTGTCACCATTTTGTTAGAATGGTTTTGGTTGTGGATTGTCATTGTGTGTGGCAATTGAAATGAGTTTCCTTGTGCACACTTGCTACGATCCAACCTTGGTGGTTTAAGAGTTCTATATTTATGAAAGGAGTCGCATATGGTTATTATAATACTACTTTCCCCAAAGTATAAAATTTGAAATATTTAATGTTAAATTTTAATTATGATGATGGATTTGTTAATGTTATTATTTGAGTCTAAAGATTATAAAATATATCTAGTATTTAGAAGAATGCACAAAGAGAGAGAGAGAGAGAAAGGGAGGGGGAGGGTGGGAGGGAGGACGATAGGGAGAGACCTTACAAGATAAAACCAGAGAACCCAAGTAGCAACCCTACAACAAGGCTCACCCACTTAATAGCTTTATAATTTAAAACTGACAAGCCCTTAGCACTAGTTTTCAAAGAATAGTTACTAATTCGAACAATAGTTTGCAAATCATTACTAATTTTGCTAATTCTTTCCTCCATACTCACAATCCACTCCTCATTGATCCTTTGAACAACAATTTCCAAGGAGGTTCACCTTTCCTCATGACTTTTACCAAGTCTATCTGCGTCTACAACTAATCTATCAAGAATAACATTCCTAGTCTTGACTTACCTTTAAGTGACCATTCCTTTTGGCTACAGTTCATTAACGCCACACATACATCATGCCAATTTTTGAGCTTGGAATTAAGTTCCTTCACTTCGAAAAGCCACTTCACAAGAGAGAGCAAGTTACGAGTGTCGTCCTCCGCCATTCTACAAAACAGTCCATATTAATCTCCTCCCAATTGATCGGTTGAGCAGCAGGAAAATCAATGTTCTCAAGTAGTTCCTCCTGAACCCCCTCTTCGCCCTCCAAATCCTCCTCTACAGGGGAGTCCTCAACTTCAATTACCTCCACTTTCACTCGATGCTTATCAGGAATGTCTGCCAAATTAGCTAGAATTTCAAGCCGCTCCGCCTTAACATCACTTTGCTTTACCTTCTCAACACCAACAGGAGTCTCAAATTCATCTTGGCTAGGACCAACCACCTTGGAATTCACAAAACCCTTATTCTCCTACCTAATATCTGCCATGCTGCTCGTAACCCCAAATACTAGAGTAATAAGTTATTTCACTTAATTAATCTAATCATATTGGGTCACTTATCACTTTAATTACTTAAGCTAAACTTAGGTACATTAATAATTAATTAATTATTAATTATTAAGTGTGTACACTAGGGTTTCCTTTTAGGGTTATGCATATATTGCTTTTATAAAGCAATTCATCTCTTGTAATTTCTCAATTTTTGAATATTAATCATTTGCACATCTTCATGCAAATTGCTCTTGCTTGTTATGTTTTTCTCTTGTGGAAGGTATTTTCTGGTTTGCATGTCTGATCTTGGATTCTAACATGGTATTAGAGCCTTGATTTGTAGCCCCTTAGTTTTTTGGAGAAATTCATTGCAGAGCATGTTTGGGGTTCCTCGAGAGTTTCATACCTTGAGCTTATTTCTGGGGCGTTTTGGATCAGATTGGGCATCTCCATTGGATTCAGAGTGCTGAAAAAAGTCACGATTGGCTTTTATTTTGCCAAAATTTTATTAAGGGTTTGATGCAAGCTGTTTTTATTGGAACCGTTTTTCATTTTTGCTTTAGAATTCCAACTTCCACTTAGTTGTAGGAAAAACGATTTCTGGGTTTTGTACCCAGGGTTGAAATCTCAACTGGGTATCTTTTAGGTTTTGCATATTTTGCACAAATCTGGAGAATTGTTGTACAAAAAGTGGTGTGCGTCATTTTTTCTACTGACTGAAGGTTAAAAAAATATTTTTTTAATCTTTTGCTTGTTGGATCAAAAAACGATTTCTGGGTTTTGTTCTTAGCATCAAAATATTTATGGGTTTTTGTTATTGTCTACAAACAATGAGTAGATTTTGCAGAAATCAAATTAGAAGTAAGCTTTTTTTATGCTAGAAAATCCGTTTCCTGTAAGCTAAATTCAACTTTTTTTGAGAAATTCATAACTTTTGGCCATGATGTTCGTTTTTGGCAAATGAAATATTGATGGAAAGCTAGTTTCGAGCACTTCACATTGGTGTTAGCCATTTTTTCAGATTCAGTCCTCTACACAGATCTAAGATCAATTTTTATCATGGAGGGAGATGTGAACATTGGTTTGTGCATGCACTATTTCTTGTTTTCATGCACTAGGTTTGCATTTTCTTTATCTCTTTTTACAATCATGGGTTATTGTAATAAATGAACTTGTATAAAGTTCCATCAGGGGTGTTTCTTGCATAATAATCTGATTAGAGTGTAGTTGCATTGTGTGCACTTTGATCTCATCTTCATATTGAAGACAACTTGTATGAGTTGTATCTGGATTATGTAGTTTCTTTTGGCCACATCTTGCTCATAGCTTGACACATTTTTGGTTCGCATCGGTTCACATCTCAGATTGAGAGCCTATGGTTAATGATCCTGAATCACATCAGATTCACATCGGGTCACATCTCAGTTTGATGGCCATTCATTTTATGGTTAATGTTCCAAAATCTTTATGGTACTTGCTCCTATGGATTAGTTTTAGTTACAGTTTAGCATCAACATTGAGATACACAAAGCTTCAAGATTCTTTCATCATATCATTCCCTCTTATGGGGGGCATCATTTATATATATACTGTTGCTTCATAGATTCTAGGGTTCTAGTTTGTGAGATTTCTAGTGTTCCATGGCAACGGTTCTATTGTTGCATTATCATGATTCCATCTGAGTCCTTAGTGACTCTCATATGGTATCTTGTAAACAGAGGTATCTTTCCTTGCTTGCCAGATTTAGGATTCCAGTGTTACTCCACCATTGTTCTTCCAGTGCTTCTTTGCAGCAGGTCATCTCATTGAGGGAGGGTTTTGTCCCATTGAGTTTTCTCCTCTTTCTCATTCATTGCATTTGTACATGGGTACTTGATTAGGCCTTGTTGTCGGGGCCCATCTTTGCTTTTATGCATCTTTTCTTTAGTGTTTTAACTACTTCATAAGTTCATCTTAAGGGGGGGTGTTAAAGTAATAAGTTATTTCACTTAATGAATCTAATCATATTGATTAATTAATTAAGTCACTTATCACTTTAGTTACTTAGGCTAAACTTAGGCACATTAATAATTAATTATTTATTAATTATTAAGTGTGCACACTAGGGTTTCCTTTTAGGGTTATGCATATATTGCTTTTATAAAGCAATTCATCTCTTGTAATTTCTCAATTTTTGAATATTAATCATTTGCACATCTTCATGCAAATTGCTCTTGCTTGTTCTGTTTTTCTCTTGTGGAAGGTATTTTCTGGTTTGCATGTCTGATCTTGGATTCTAACAAATACCATCACCTGAAACCTCTTTCCCATCAGGAACAGGGGAATCCTCCAACCCTCTTAAATCATTCACACCCTGCTTGACAGCACGCTTCGCTTTCTTGGGGCATCTTTTCTTCCCCTTGACATTCTTTCTCACTGAAGGAACAATGACCCTCATTTCAGAATCTATTTCATAACCCTTAGACCATGATTTTGAGTCCTCAAATTCCTCAACAAACTCATCGTCATCCTCCGAAGGTTTTTCATAAACAAAGTCTTCTTCCTCAGAGTCCCTTTCCCACTCATCTGCCGACTCTCCAGTATCATACCCATTGTTTTTGCCACCCTTTTTACAAGTAGGGAGCTTAGGGGTAGCCGGTAACACCTTCAACTTAATGTGATCAAATATAAGACTCATAAGGCCTTCATGCAAAATAGCCTTCCTAGGGTTTTTCCTATGATCCTCTAGACTGGTTTCCATTGAAACAAGGAGGTAAAAAGCAAATGAAACCTGAGAGTTGTGGCGGAAGTGATTTAATAACATGAAATGATAGCTATAGATAACTGAGTACCTACCTTCTAGAGTGAAGAATTGCATAATTGCCAGAACAATGTCCCTCCAAAGCAGCTTGATGGATTTACAAGCATACCCATCACTGCCAATGAACCTAAGCTTCTGCTTCTCCAAGCCTTTAAAGAAATTAGCTAAGGCCGTCTTGGCCGCTGCTTGGTCTCTATAAAATTTCTTGCCCTTTGAAGGAAGACCAACCTCAACAATGAAATCCTCGGTTATGTTGAATTCCACACCTTGATAGCACAAAACCCTGTTGTTCCAACCACTTACAAAAGCCTCCATCACCTTTGGGTTAGAACTGTGGAGCTTCAACAAATAAGGGAAAACTTCACCCTTCTCCAAGTGCTCCTAGACGGGCTTATTACCACAAAATTCATCACAAGAGCTCGATTCCACTCTGCAACGAGCTCCTCCCATGGTGGAAAGCAACAACTACTCGCAATCTTCTCTTTGTTCTTTTGCATAGACATGGTTAAGTAAACAAACCACCAAACAATGCAAAAAATACCCACAATTCGTGTGAGCCTAACAAACCAAGTATTTCCATACCTCAACTCCCAACCCATGATCTCAAAATCATCTTAAAAACAATAATTATACGAGCAGGCACTGAACTCAACGTGCAAAAACTAGTTGAGGAAGAAATAAAATAACCTTTCACCCCTCTTAATCGCTTCCTTGACATGACAACTGGTCATAATTAGAGATATTCTGAAGATTAAGTGGCAATAAATCATAAGTATTCCAATAATTACGAGCTATCACTCCTAAATTAGCTAACCCATCAGCAAACGAGTTAGCCTCCCAGAAAACGTGAGTAATTCTCACCTCAACAAAAGAATTAATGATAAAAATAACATCATTAATCATATGGGCTATAGACCACGATGATGGATTAATCTTTAGAAGACAATTTATGATGTTAAGAGAGTCCCCTTCTAACCAAAGTTTTGTAACCCCTGCTTCTCTAGCCAATAAAAGGCCATGATAGGCTATTGCTGTCTCTGCAAATTTTGATCACATAATGTTACCTACCCTTAGGTGTTATTATTTCAACCCAATTGCTCCTCGTTGATAAATTCCAATAGCCATTCGATCCCATGGCATCAAGTCTCAATATCTTCAAAAAAGTAGAGCCCTTCATTGCATTTAGGTGGTGGCAATCAAAATTAGTTTGTTTGGAGGAGAACAAAAGAAGGAATCTTTCCACCACAACCCCTTGTTCCTTCGGCTTGAGGAATTCCGAAGGGAGAGGGATACTACCACCCAAATCAACCACCTCTAGAACCACATCCAAGTCACCTAGAAATCACTTTTTGATAAGACCCTTGGATAATGCTTTAGTCATCTCCACAAGTTTCCTAATATCCAAAAGAAAAGCCAAGAACATCGAGGAGATGTTGGTATTTACTCTGTGCTTGTGGTTTGTCACCAAGATTTCATTTCCTAGCACCCACTTGACAATAAAAAAGGATTACCCCATGGTGGGTTGTGAAGATACATTTAAGCATTTTCTTTGTTATCTCTCCTAAGAAGGCCATCTATTTGAGAAAGCATGTCAACCAAGCGAGAGTGTCAGTTCTTGCCTCTTGAAATTTTAACCTCTAAAACTTGTAAGGAAATGCACAAACTTTTGGGCTATTAACACATCCCCTTCCATCACACACGTTATAGAAGCCAAAATTAAATGCCAATGAGTGGAGGGCTCATGAGCCCGTCCATTGACAAATTACTCATTTATTTTATCGGATTTTGTGAATGATTACTTTGAGCACCTTGTTTTATCAACTTGCAGGGATTGATTATCCAAATCATGTTGAGTTGACATGCTATCCGTTTGCTCAATGACATCAATTGCCATGTTGGCAAGGCCATCGACTTTTGAGTTGGCTTCATGGTAAGTGTATTTGGCATGATAGTTGTCAAGCTTTGATAGTATTTCAAGGGTTATGTCTAATAGAGCTCTAAGTTTCCACCCTTACAAATACTTTTTTCTTAACACATTTATTACTAATGAGGAATCTCCCTCAATTTCAACCTTGGATATTTTTAATTTAGGGATAATTGCAAGCCCATTACAAGTGTTTGCAGTTCAACTTCATTATTTGTTTCCTTAGGAAATATTCTTGAAGCTCTTTATATCACCATCCAAACCCAATCTTGAATTATGCATCTAGCACTAGAAGTTCCTAGATTCCCTCTAGAGGCCTCGTTTAAGTTAAGTTTGAACCACCCATGTTGTGGTGGTTGCCACTTGGCCTCTTTTCTTTTAATTTGGGACTCAACTCCCCCAACCCCATTAAGAGAGAAATATATGAATGAATATTAGCATAATGGAACAAATAATATCTGAGAGAATTTTATTAGATTATCTTTATCTCATTTAAATAGAATTGTGACTATCTTTAAATAATAATAAGTTGAAAAAATATTTTAGTCAAATCTCTTGGAAAGGCCTCTCACTTTAGGAAGATTTAGTGGTTTTCACCCACATAGTTATGACATAGTTATTGTAATGCTACTTTTCCAAGAGTATAAAATTGGAAAGATTTAATATATAAATGTTAATTATGACTATGAATTTGTTAATGTTTTTATTTGGTATAATTGTTATGAAATATATCTAATATTGAGAAGAATGCACAAAATGCTTGTTTATCAAAATCAACTAGTTTAAGACTTTAGCATAGTGGAATAAATAGTATCTTCAGAGAATTTAATTAGATTATCTTTAACTCATTTTAAATGTAATTTTGATTATTTTTAAATAACATTGATTTAAAAATTTGTTTGTGTCAAATCTCTTGGAAATGCTAATATAAAAATATGCCATATCTATACACACCAAAAGTCTTAGCAAGGACAATTTTGGTTGTCCTTTGTACCTCCAAATTAGATGGACTTTGTATGTCCTTGACTATGCCCATAGCCTACAAACCACCACCTTCTTTGAGTGAACTTTGTATGTCTTGACTATGCCCATAGCCTACAAACCACCTTCTTCTTTGAGTAAACTCTATGCCCTATCCAAATTTCATTTTATATAAGTCTTTAAGGGTGGTCTTCCAAACCATCACACTATCACAATCTCAAATTTATTTAATAAATACAACTATTCATACCTTTAACTAAAGACTCATGATAACTTTTATTTTTCTCTCCCTTTTAAAACAAAGGGTCAAATAACTTTTATGCCCAATAATTTTGAAGGTTCATTCACATAATAATTTTTTCTATTTTGGAAAAAAGTCTTCTAACAATTACTATAGAATCATTTTGTAATATTGGTTTTGGTTGTGAATTGTTAGTTGTGGTGGTAGTTGAAATGAGCCTCATCATGCACAACTACAAGGTTCCAATTTTGGTGGGCCAAGAGCTCTATATTTATTCAGTGGGGTGGTTTTTGTTGGTTATGTTTATCTCTCTAAATATAAGGGAATTTATTCAAAATATTTGGATAAAAAATGCAATTTGTTGAATATAATCAAATTTGTGAAGTTATTTTCAAAATTTCAATATGATTTAATTTTATTCTATTAAATGATAACCTTTCTTTAAAAATTTAGGGAAACAAAGAAATGAATTCATAGAACTGCTAATTAATTGTCTAGATGTTATTTCTATTCCTTCTTCTTTATCTTTCATAATTTATGTTCACACTAATGTGCTAATCTTACATATCTTTCAATTGGACCAATAAAGTCTATTTTTCAATTAGTTTCTACATTCATTTGCAATTGAAGCACAAAATATTTCACTATCATTAATATGGTGCATATAAGATTTAATTGACTCCATTTATATTTTGAAATTAATTGTGTTTTCCACATTAATTTATATATTTGGTCATATCCTTCCAATTAGATGAGTAAAGTTCTTTTTTAATTGATGTTTGCATCTATTAAAGAGTAGGTGAACTCAATTTATAACTTAAGGTGGTTAATTGTTGTTTAAATCATTTTGTATGGTAAAATCCATTTTAACTATGGAACTAATTGTTGTTATCATATTAGTTTGCATTATCTTTCACATTGTAAACTATTTAGTTCATTTTTTAAATGTTGTATGCTCATACTAATCTTCTTTGTTTTCCATTTAATTTAAGGCTTGGATAGTAAAATTCATTTTTAATGTAAGAAGTTTATTATGTGCAATACTTGAAAATACATTCAAACAAGATTTAGTAAAAATACCTTTAAGCCTTTATGAACATTTTTGTTGTTGTTTTACTCTTATTTTGTTATTATACCATTATACATGGGTCATTTAGTGAATAATAATACACCACCTTTAGTTTTGCTTTGAATGTGTCAAATAAACACATTTAAACATTGAGTTGGAGTTTGCATCAAATAAGTTGGTAGGTTGACTTCACAAGTAAGAATATTAGACTTTTTGTAAAAACAAAATAATGAACATAATGTAAACAAATAAGAGAGCTTTTACTGTCTATAATTTTGTTGCTCCTTTACAAATAATGTATTGCTATCTATATTAGTTTATATTTCCTCTTTAAATTGGCGATTTTACCATCAAAGTTGAGTAATCTATTCACAATAATTTTAAGTAAACAAGGTTGTGTATGATTGATATTGCCAAAACTAATATATTTCTAGAATGTATTCAATTTCCTCTTACCATTCCTTTTTTTTCCTTTTCATCCTCTTTTTTATCCATTCTATCTAAAATATCTCCCTTGTTACCAAGAGTCAACTTCATATTGACAAGGTTAGGATTGATTGAGTTTTGGAAGGAGAATAATGAGAAATTGTTATTGTTGAATTTTATTTTCACCATAATGATTAACTATTGACTATTCTCTTTGTTTGTTCTTTGCTAGTTGTTGTTGGAAGATCTATGTTAGCTATCATAGGAAATTGTACTTAAATGCCTCTTTGTTAGCTATCATAGAACATTGTACATGAATGTTATAGGTTTGCACAATTTTTTTTTGAGGTGGTTTTGATGAATGAGACAACAAATTCAAGATGTATAGGAGTCTAGGATTTTGATATAGGATATTTAATTGTTTGTTGGCTACTTCAAAAATGTCATCAATAATTGTAGATGTTCTTTATCAATAGCCATACAATGCTCATATTTATTAGTTGCAAGGTATTATATGCTAGTCACTTTGCAATCTTCACAATCATTAGTAGTGGTAACAATTGTACCAAGGGCATAAATAGTAGCAAAGAATTTGACTAAACATATAACATTTCATGAAATTACATTTCTACCTTAATTGAAATATGTTTTACTGTTTTAACCACTAAGCTCATTTTAGGGAAAATTTTGTAGCTCTATAACAAGACAAAAAATTTGGAAACAAACACTATTATTGTGTTTATCATTATTCTTGAACACTTATAAGGCACTTTTGGTCATAGAAGAAAGATAAAGAGGTTTAGAATAAGAGTGATTGAGAGATAATCTACCTATTTTCATAACATCTTGAATTGTTGTAATGAAAAATTAATTTATGAATATAGTTTTGTTTTTGATTAAGGAAAAAATAGGTTTTGAAGGGACTCGAAACCCTTTACAATCCAAAACAAAGCTGCAAAAATGACAACTTGCACCCAGCCAAAAAAACCAGCCCCCAAGCAAGGCCCTTCAAGATTTACCTTTAGGACTTTTCTTGTGGGAGCGAAGTCATGTCGAAAGAAGGCCTAGAGAGTTTTGCTTTCTTGCTCATAACAGTAACCCAACCTTCTTCCACTTGCCCTGCCTTATCATGCCAAGCCAGCACATTATTTTCCTGAAGATGAATGCCTACAGCCACAGTCTCGGTGATTTCAACATTATTCTTCCGTGCAGGCACAAACATATCAGAAAAGCCACCAGAAATGATAGTCGGGGCACTATCACCAGAAGTGGCAGCCTGAGACCCAATCTCACGCTCTTTAGGGGTTTCAACAAGATCAACATCAATAGCCCCACCATTTGAGACATCTGGAGGGGATGTTCCAAGACCCCGTGGTTCCGATGCAACCACTTCAGAAAAAATCCTATGTTCAGTTTTCTTCTCTACCGTATAATGTTGTAGAGAGGCACCTCTCCACCAAGTAGTCGTGTTTTTTTTTCTTCTCAAATCCGCATTGAGCAGCAACATGACCTGTATTGAAACATCTTCTGCATAGGAAGGGAATCCCTTCATAGTCCAGAGATTGGACCCAAGAACCCTTAGGAGATTTAAGTAAAATCTTAGCAGGTAATCATTTTGAGATAACCATTTCAACCAATATGCGAGCAAATGAATATAGTTTTGTTGTTTTGATTGAGTGTTGAGTATTTGTTAAGGAACGAAGATAACAAACTTTGTTGGTGAGAAAAGGGCCAACCTACAAGGAGACTTACTATTCAATCCCTTTACTTTATTTCTATGTTATTTTCAATATAAATATTTCATTTAGCAATATATGCAATTATATTATTATTCAAGGCACTATTTTAATAAGCTTTGTTTGTTTGTGATTGATGAGTGGATTAGTTTGAGTGGATTAGTTGTAAAATAATTAAGTATTTATCAAGTGTATTAACTAATTTTAGCAATAGGCTAATTGTTGGGAAAAGATATGTTGTTCACCTTGCGTAATTTTATATTATAAAAATTAATGTTAGTTGTGGTGCTAATAGAGAATCTAGGGATGCATGCATCAAATGGGTTAGAAATTCTTGAGGCCACTTTGCATGTTGTATGTGGGAAATAATTAATATTGGAAAATTTAATATCAAAAAGTAAATGAGGGGGACATGGTTTTGTAAGTTCATGGTATTGGACACATGGTTTGTTTAATACTACTTGGTTTTGTGTAAGCTTATTTCTATAAAAGAAAACATATGGGTAACTGTTGAAGTAGGCTAATTGGCTATCATAACTTTTGGCATGTTGGCTAAGGTTGATTGTGAATATCTTGTAAGTTGCATATGTGAGGAGAGGAAGCATGGATTGAAATGTGTGGTTTCATGATTTTTATTTGCTTTTTCACATGGAGTGCAAGTGGGGAGCTTGATGTTTCAAAAATCTTGCATGAAGACTCTGCAAGTGTATTGTAATAGTCATTCATGAGAAAATATTGAATGTGTGAGTGCTTTTAGAGGTGGATTTTTTCCTTACGAGGATTTCTTTTGGGTACATCTTGTGTTATCTTGATAGTATGCTTTATTATTTTGCATTGTGAATTTTGAACTCATTTACATATTTTTCTCATAGGGTTATGTGAAAATAGTTCATTATGGCTACAAATTTTCTTTCATTCGGTATCAAAGCCCGATTATTAGGTTGTGGGAGGATATTTTTTTGGTATTATTAATCCTTAGAAGGATTATTTATTTGTGTATAGTTGAATACATGTCTTTGATATAAAATAATGAAAGTATTTCAATGTCATAGGCACATTTGCAAACTTGGGCTGTAGATTTGGGGTTTGATAAAGATTTGACAAATGAGTTGTTTATTTGGGCTCTTTTTGTGAGGACTTTGGAGGTGAAATTTGTTGGAGACCCTTTAAACAAAAATAGATCTCACCATTGAGTCTAGAAGACCCAAAAAATTATGGATCCATACATCACTATATTTGGTGAAACAAAAAATTGGGCCATTTTTTAGGGCTATATAGGAATATATAGGCTGAAAAATCCATATAGTCGTACAAGACCTTGTTTGCATCGATATTGAAAGGTGGCAATGTATAATAGTTAGGAAATATTTCATTTTAGATTGTACAATAGGTCTTTAGATTTTTATATATTTTTAAAAAATGTTGATGATATTAGGTGATGCCAACTATACAACTTTTGGCATAGTGCTTTGAGGACTCCCCTAGTCAGATGATTGGCCCAAATGTTCATGACCAATTTGTGGGGGCTAAACACCTATTGATTTTGTTGTTGGTGGGCTAATAACCATCACAATAATACCCAAAAATTGCCACCATTTCATTACCCGCCAATCACTAACTTGGTTTTGTATTTTGCTTAAAGGGGATTTTTTTGGAGGGCATAAATTTCACTCAAGGAGTCATATTTGTGGATTCTTATAGTCAACATCAAGCTCTTTTCAAGTACTATGTTGTATCATTAGTGGTGTTTTCAAAATTTTCTATTTTGGACATAAATACCACTTGAAAGAATGTTTTTCTTTTTTTTTCTTTGACAAGTCATATCTTGTGCCTACAATGTCTAATTTTAGATTTCTTATAAGAGATATAATATTTTTTTGAGCACTTTGTAGTGGATTAGGTTTGAAGATGTCGATATGTGACTTAGTCACTTACATTTTTGTTTGAGTTATTTATTGATTTCTTTGACTATGGTACTTTGGAAGTTTTTGACAAATCAAATCTAGCAATGCTCTAGTGTTTAAGTCATGAAAAAATTACATGCTTATCTTTGATAGTCCATGTTTCACATGGCTACCAATGTATGATGTTGAATTTATATATTGTATTGTGAGATATATGAGTTGTACGATTATTTTAGGCTATCTATGCTTATAGGTTGCATATAAAGCTCAGATGTGGGTTGTTTATATCCACATATATTGTAGTGTACATGTTGCTTCTGTTTGGTGGCTTGGTTTTGTCTCTTGGTTCATTAGTTTGGTTATCATTATTAGGTAAAAATATTGTGTTACTTGATACAATTATGTTGTGGGATCTATACTCGTCGACTATACATTGCAAGACGTGAGATTCAGTTTGACTTTGATGTAGGTACATTTGGTGGTGATATTGATGTCATAGATGTTCCTTATACATTTGGAACTTTGGCATGACATGGTTGCTTATGCAAATGCATTGTTGGTGGTATTGAATTGATTATTGATTATAGGTGGTGATGTATCTTCTTAGTTTGGAGATCGTGGTTTTATTTTTCCCTTTGAGAGCTTTTGATGTTGCAATTTAGTTATTTGATTATGTGGGGGTCAAAAATTTTTAGTTAGGAGATGAATATCATGACGTCATGGATGCCTAATGTAGCTCAAGGATAAAGGGTTTTATCAAACCATCAATCCAAGTAAATATCTACCCATTTCTCACACAAATTTCTTTGCAACGCAAATTATATTTTATTGAAACATAATTGCAGCTACAAACAAAGGAATATGCAGCTAAAATACCTCATAAAACTCAACAAAATCAGAAAATTACACCTTTAGATACTTGTTGGGCGAAATTCTCCATTATGACACTTCAAACTTTATGAAAAACTTTTGTATTTCTTCTATTACATCTCCATTTTTTTCCTTTAGCTCAAATTTCGTGGTGGCCTCCTCTTCTCAGTTGGGTGTGGGTTTTTGCAAGCCTATTTTTGTACCTCAAACCTACCTTTTTTTTTTTTGTTACTCCCTTTATGCTAAATGCCACATTTCCCCTTTTAAGCTTTTTTTTAACAAAATTTTGATTACAATGCATTGTAGATGCCTTTACATATTTTGAATTGAATTTAGTTACAATTTATGTAGGATTTTTTTAATTATGAGTTTAATCCTCTTAGTGGAGAAATAAAAAAAAAATACAATAAAATTTGATTTTATGAAAATTCAATACGTTGAAAATTTACCGTAAAATTGTATTTTTGCATAATTCTCATGGTAGTTCTTTTCCTAAATTTTTTCCATCATGTGTGGAATAACCTTATGAAGTTCCCCTCCAAGCCATTTTCTCTAAAATTAGTAAATTTGTTAAATTAAATTTTTTCATAAACAGTTGGGTAAAAGTTTTCGATTTTAAATTCTTTCGATTGGAAGAGAGTTTGGCTATGAAATTTTTCCAAATTAGGATAAATATAGTCACAAACACTCCTCTAAAATGGTTTAGCTCCAACTCACATGAATTTTGAAATTTAATCATTTTCATGAAACTGCCAATTGAACCTTAAAAGGCAAAATCTTCAATTTGTGCAAATATTGTAGTTGAGTTCCTTAGTTATGTGAAGTCTATGAGTGATTTTAATTTAGGAGATGGTTATCATGATTCCATGTGTAACTCAATATCAAGGTTTAGTGGGAGATTTTGATAATGACGTGGATTCATCATTTTATGATGTATGATCTTTTGCAATGGTTGTTTGTGTCATGGAGGAGCTCTTTGATAGTAATTTTTTGTATAGAATGAGAGATATTTGATATATTGAGTTTTATTGATAGGAGATGGTTATATTTATGCGATTTGGAGATGTTGATATCTTAGTAACATGGAGGATCTTGAAGTCTTTGGTTGAGGTGTTGGTTATGATTTGATAGTTTAACAAATGATCCTTGGTTTATAGGATGCATGTTATCATGCTTGTAGAGTAGAAAAATGTATCCCTTTACAGTTTCACATTTGTTTGGGACCTCCTAATTAAATTGGACTTAATAATTTGCCTTAATTTAGTGTTGAAAAATGTATCCCTTTACATTTTCACACTTGTTTGGGCCCTCCTAGTTAAAATGAACTTAATAATGCCTTAAATTAGTGTTGAAAAATGTATCCCTTTACATTTTCACACTTGTTTGGGACCTCTTAATTAAATTGAGCTTAATTAGGTCTCAATAAGCCCTTTTATTCATTTACAAGCCTAACGAATTACATTTTCTGAAGGGGAAATCCGACAATAATTAATGCCAATACATAACACTTGAGCAATGTGTGTTCTAGGAATAGGAACCTTGGACACATTCACCCATGGGCGAATGGGTCCTCCCTAGGCCTTTGAACCTAAATTTAAAATATGTTTTTGGCGGTATTTTAAGGTCCCCAAATCCATATTTCAAGGCTGGCTTGTAATATTTGAATTTCGGGAAATTAAGGATACATACCTATAAATACAAGGTTATTTCATCATTTGAACATCTAAGAATCTAGAACTTTTATGAGATTTCAAGAGCAATTTTATAAGAGCAAAGTTGATGATCAAGAGCATTCAAGAGAAGATATATCAGAGATTTATTGTAGCAATCAAGATCTAATCATCATGTCAAAGTCTTCTTGCATCATGCATGTTTTTGGAGCTAACATTGTGATGTAGGTTTCAAGATCAAGTTTAAGCATTCACACATCAACTCAAGTCATCTAGATCCATATTCAATTCAACCATTTCATGCAAGTTGCATACCTTCCAAGATCTACATTATCAAGGTTCATTCAAGGGTTTTTTGAGTGGTAACATAGCTTTGTCCATTCTTCATTCCCTCTTTCATGCATTATTTCAATTCGAGGTTTGATTACCAAAACGGGGTTTGACCAAGCAAACCTCCATTCACTAAAACAATTTTTCCCCTCTTGTATGTGTGTTGCAGATTTAGGTTGAATAAGGATTGAAGACCTCTTGAAGTGCAAGATTGGAAAAGTTGTCAAAGTTGTCAAATCACGAAACCTAACTTACATATTTGATTTCCGATTTTTTGACACTGGAACTTAAACAAACTAGAAGCTACAAATCAACATCAAAGGCTTTTGAAAGTTGCAGAAAAAACCTGACAAAAGACCCATTAGCCCATGGGCGAATGAGTCCTAGTTAACCTTTAGAAACTTACCTTTGGTGACTGGTAAACACCTTTATGCCCTTTTCAGATATGCAATTGGTTTTCTAGTTCTGCCTATATTGAGTTTAATATTATTGTTTCAAGTGTTAGATTGCGTTTTGGAGTTGATTTTCTATTTTTAGTGTTTCTCCCAAAAGTGTTGTTTGACCTTGACCCCCGTCCTTCAGGCATAAGGAAATATGAAGATTCTCACATTGAGTTGATTCACCTAAGGGTTGTTAGTCAATTCTTTGTTGGGATCTCATTTCCTAATGAAATGGTGAGAAATAGGTCTATCTATATTAAATTTGTGAACCCCCTTCTCATAAATCCCCCAAACCTATTTTCCTTCTATTAATTTTAGTCAACTTGATGTTTGGGCATCATAAATTTCTGATTTTGAAGTCCATTTTTAACTCTAGATCTAGGATTTGCATTACATTGCATTACATTGCATTGATTTACATATTTCAGACCTTATACAACCAGGACATGTTTATGCAGTTGTTGCAATACATGGGAATGAAGAGAGATTAGACTATTGGTTGGCATGATGTGTTCAAGGAGAAAAAAAGCTAGCACAATTTGTGATAGATGATGATGGGTTCACATATCCTACATGATCAATTGTTATTATTGAAACTTAGTTGCGAACATATATGATTAGAAAGAATGACATTCTTGCATTTGAGGACTTTGACAAGCACAAAACCATCCTCATGTATTCACACCTAGTTGTAGCAACAAATGTTAAGCTATTGAAGCATCATACAAAACCAAGAACAAACGAATTATGGACGATTGCTATTGTTGACCATGAAACATTATTGAAAACTTTGAAGATAAGAGATGACCTCTCAAGCACACTTGAGTAGAGGATCTATTTTTCCTATGGGATAGGTATGATATTGTTCATGTTACTTAGATTCATTTTTTTCTTTGGGATGGATTAAAAGTACATTAAAAGTTTGTATAACAATTAATTGGTATAAAAAATGTAGGTTTTTTGGATAACAAAGGTATATTTTCAAGCGATTTAGATCAATACACCCATGATTGTGTTATGAGTACAATGAGGTTATGATGGTAATGCATTGACATATAATTCGTAAGTAGTGATTCATAATCTTGTATCATATTTGGTTTGAGAGTATGTTCAGTTAAAAATTTATATTTCATGTTGCGTATGCTCATTTATTTGTCTATATTTATATACATGTCTACTACACTCAAGTTTGGAGCATGAGCAGGTTACAATGACAATAAATCCACCATTATTGAGTTTCAAATATGTCTTCAATATTTCTTTTCTTAATAATTCACTTGTTTATATGGGTAGGTTATTTGGAGAATTTCAAGTAGAGGAAAGACAATTGAGATCAATAGTTATAACTTTTGCAATGGTCACATATCTTTCATAAGGTGACATTCACATACAATTCTTAAGTAGTGATTCCTAATCTTTCATCACATTTGGTTTGAGAGAATGTTTAGTTAAAAACTTTCTAGTTCATGTTGCTTATGCTCAACAATTTATGTATATTTATATGTAGGTCTACTAAACTAAAAGTTTAAAGCACAATGAGGTTACAATGACAATAAATCCACCATATAATTCATAAGGTGACATCTACAATAGAATTGTAAGTTGTGATTCTTAATCTTGCATCATATTTAGTTTGTAGTTCATGTTGCTTATACACAATTTTTTTTCTATATTTATATACAAGTCTTTTTTTTTTTGAGAAGTGAGGACAAGTGGCTTCTACAAGGACAATGACAGGGATTGCCTTAAGGTGGTGGAGATGAAAATGGCATGTAGCCATAGAGAGAGAAATATGATATGCATAAAATTTGTACACTTTAGGGTGGTAGAGATGAGAATGGAATGTAGCCATAGATAGGGAAATATGATATGCATGCAACTTGTACACCTTAGGGTGGTAGATTGATGAGAATGATATGTAGCCAAAGAGTTGGTGATTTATACAAGGACAACGATAGGGATCACCTTATGGTGGTGCCTTGATGTATTTGTACATGAGGACATGGAAAATATGATATGCATGTTATTAGTTATATTAACATGATGGATGTGTATGCTAACAATGCACATGGTATGTAGCTAGATTGGTGATGGATATGATGTTTTATGTGTATGCTAATAATGCACATGGTATGTAGCTTGATTTATTAGATTTGGATGGTCATAGGTAAACACTTTCACAATGTATGTATATTCATGATGTTGATGTGTGTGTTCACGACATATGTAATGTCATGTGTATGCATGTAATCTCATGTGTATGTGTGTATGTTCGTGGTGCATGTAATGTATATTCATGGTGTATGTAACCTCATGTGTATGTATGTTTATGTGTGTATGTATGTTCATGATTTATGTAATTTCATGTGTATGTGTATGTAGGTATGTTCATGTGTGTATGTAATCTCATGTGTATGTATGTTTATGTGTGTATGTTCACAATGTATGCATGGGTGTATGTTCATGGTGTATGTATGCGTGTATGTTCATGGTGTATGTAATGTCATGTGTATGTATTTGTCTATGTTCATGGTGTATGTTATCTAACGTGTATGTATGTGTCTATGTTCACGATGTATGTAATCTCATGTGTATGTATGTTCACGGTGTATGCAATCTCATTTGTGTATTATTATGTGTATGTATGTTCATGAATCTCAAGTATAATATCATGTGTATGTATCTATGTGCATGAATGACAAGTGTAATATCATGTGTATGTATGTATGTTCATGAATGTCAAGTGTATTCTTTTTCATTTGTATGTATCTCATGTGTATGCTCATAAGGCTCTTAAGAGACTACATCGAAATAGTGCACTTTGATTTGATTGGGTGACTTGGAGAATGAACAAATGCCTTCCCTAGAATTTACCTACCCACATGGACATGTTGGCACAGTTGGTTTTGGTCTAGGATGCACAAATAAAAAAATATGCTTCTTTCCAAATTTGCACTGTTCTCTATTGACACTTTTTTCAAGTTTGCATTCTAAGTTGGCATGGTCAAATGGTATTAAGTTGAACAAAATTGAGAGAGGTTAATGTGGAGGGATGCCATATAAGCTTGTATGTGAAAAAAACATTCTTAGATTCCATGAGCTTTGAGAGCCACTCCATAGTTTGGATTTTTTTTGCTCTTAGGGCTCTTAAGAGACTACATTGGAATAACACACTTTGAAATGATCAGGTGACTTGGAGAATAAACAAATCCCTTCACTAGAAATTAGCTTCCCACTTGGACATGTTGGCATGCAGTTGGTTTTGGTCCAAAGTGTACGAAACCAAAATTTGCTTCTTTCCAAATTTGAACTGCTCTTTACTAACAATTTTTGCAAGTTTGCATTCAAAGCTGGCATAGTCAAATGATGTTGAGATGATAAAGGGTGTTGTCATAATAGTGGTTTACAATTCCTGAGAGGAACAAATTTTTGCTGAAATCACATATTTTTCAAAAATATAATGATTTAAGCCTTAAAAAGTTCCATTTTAAGGATTCCAATTGAAGAGGGTTTGATCAAATCACCTTAGATCAAACCCCCTTGGATAGAACCTCGCTAGTTTTAAACCATACCTATAAATGCGTCTCCTTTACACCTATCAAAATGCTGATAAAAAATCACTTTTGATTTAGCTTTTGGGGGATCAAATGAATTCATTTAAAATTTATTTCAAATGATTATGGTATTCTCAGAACAAGCTATCCAATGAATATATTTTAATATGTTTTGGTTTTGTTATGTATTTGTTTTTTAAGTTTTATTAAACATAGGTTTTTCATCGAAAATGAATTTCTTTGTTCTTCACATGTGGAAAAATATAAGATTATTAAAAAAAAAATTGAAAAATATGAGTGCACCAGATATTGAAGTCCTTGATCCAACAAAAAAATAAAATAAAATTTTGACATATACAAAAAAAGTTACGCGTTATACGGTGTATTGAATTGTAATTCATTTGACTTTGAAACTTGATTAACGAAACAATATTCAATAAAAAAATATCTAACCAAGTGGAAGCACTAGATATCAGAGTTACAAATCTAAATTTGAAAGAATTCGAATTTTATTCTTCATGGAAAAACAATTATGCGTTATACGGTGTGCGTCACTTTTTAAAAATGTTGTTTTCTAAAAAAAATTAATTTTCGTGGGAGATGGAAAAAGAAGTGCAATTTGATTCCAAAAATTTTGAAAAAATTATTTTTAGAATCTACAGACAAAATTTGATGAGACTCTAGTTTGCACCATCTTCAAATTCCTCACAGTTTAGCTGCTATAGTGCCCGAATGTGAAGATTCAGTTAAAAATAATAATTTCAGTGTCCAGTTTGGCCAAAAATTGTAAACCACTATTATGGGATCACCCTAAAAAATGAGAGATATTAATGTGAATGGATGCTATATGGACCTGTATGTGTAGATGAAACATTCTTAGGTTCTGTGAGATCTGAGAACTAGTCTATCATAGTTCAAATTTTTTTTGCTCTTAGGGCTCTTAAGAGACTATGCTAGAATAATTAACTTTTAAATGTTTAGGTGACTTGGAGAACAAATAGAGCCCTTCCCTAGCATTTAGCTGCCCACTTGGATGTGTTGGCATAGTTATTTTTGGTCTAGGATGCATGAAACAAAAAAAATTCTTCTTTCCAAATTTGCATTGCTCTCTATTGATAGTTTTTGCAAGTTTGCATTCTAAGTTGGCATGGTCAAATGGTGTTGAGTTGACAAAATATTAGAGAGGTTAATGTGGAGGGATTCCATATGGACTTGTACATGTAGATGAAACATTATTAGGTGCCAAAATATTTGAGAACCACTCCATCATAGTTTGGAATTTTTTTGCTCTTAGGGCTCTTAAGAGATTACACCAAAATAATGCACTCCAAAATGATCATGTGACTTGGAGAATGAACAAAGCCCATCCCTAGCATTCAACTTCCTAATTGGACATGTTGGTGGATTCGATTTTAGTCTAGGACACATGAAACAAAAACTGTACTTTCCAAATTTGCTCTACTCTATACTGACACTTTTTGTAAGTTTGCATTCTAAGTTGGCATGGTCAAACATTTTTGAGTTGAACAAAAATGAGAGAGGTGTTGTGTTGCAAGTATGAAAGTGTTGTCATTGATATCAACTAGTTAACTAGTTCTCAACTGGTTGCTATTGTCATTAATGTCATGGATAATGGTTATTGGCTATATATGTTGAGGATATTGAGAAAATTGTAATGAAGAAAGGTTACATGTATTCAATGGTTGTTCTATATTTCACTTCAAGATTTGATCCTATGTTCATGTGGTTCAAATATGTTGATCATGGTTGTTGGAAGTTGCTATATCTAGATTTTGGGTTTCTGGATTGTTGTACAATGTGAGTTATGTTCACCAGTTGTGAACTATGTTTTTCAATGTATCTATCTAAGGTCTAGGAGAAAATTAGTTGCTCCAAATTTCTTCTTGTTCGAGTCTTATGACTTGTGGTTTTTAGGATAAGTTGTTGCAATTTTTTTCAAGTTAATATTGTTGTCTAGAAAGATTGGATCATGTTAAGGTTGCGCGTGCTTAATTGATTTATGTGTTTTACACTAGTTTGGCCAACCTTGTGTTTAACACTACTTTCGAACCTTATGGAAGCATGTGGTTGGGTCGACCTCATCCTAATTCCACCCTAGAATGTTTTGGCACCGACCTAATTTGAATTTGTAAATGCGAATGGAGTATGGCCAACTTTGGATATGTTTCAAAGTTGAAGATGGTATAAATACAAGATGAGATATTGATGAAAGGTGTGAAAAGAAATAGAGCACAATAGATGCAAAATAGAGTGTGTGGTTGAGCAGATCAATGTGAAATCTTAGTGGCAAGTTTCTGGATGTAGTGAGCTAAAGGTGTACTCTATCATTCATGCATGTCTGCAAGTGTTTGAGCAAATTGTGGTGGAAATATTTGTTGCATTCAGATTGTCTTCTCTTTGTAACAAATCTCTTCTATCTTCTTTGTATCTGTGTGGCAGTGAGCCCTCCGGGTGGTTAACCCTTGTCGGACAGTGAATCCTTATTTGGACAGTGTGTCTTGTTTTGGCAGTGAGCCTTTGTAATTTGTTTTGATATTCTCTATATTTTGAGCTAATACTCACCATTGTTTTTCCCTTATTGGGTTTTCCACATAAATCTAGTGTTATTATGTGTGTGTGATGTTTTTTAGTTTCCGCTTTTGCACTTAATGATTAATCATATTAACAGAGTAAATGATTTGTAATTGATCTAATTTTCAGTGAAAGTTTTAAAGGCTTAATTTGTTACAACTGATTCACCCCCTCTTAGTTGTCTTGTTCAACATGTTGAACACCTAGAATATTAAGAGGGGGGGTGAATCAGTAGTCTCTTAAACCATTCAAACATTAAACATTTAATCACCAAAGCATATTCAATTGTAATAAAGAAAGAAATCATGAAACATTAACACCACATAACACATGAAGACCAATATTTTTATGTGAAAAACCAAAAATGGGAAAAACCATGGTGAGGGTTAGCTCACAATGTATTATAACCGATTATAGTATATTTATAGAAGTGCTCACTATAGGTGGACTCATTTCCTACAGAGAAAAAGATAAAAGAGAGATGGTGGATCACAACCTATTTTGATCTGTTACAATTGCATATTTCATATGCATGAAATATAGTTCCAATGGAGCTCAATAAAATTACTTTACACACTTTTCATTTGAATTGGATCTAACACCTTGCTTTCCTCTGCATTCCCATCACTTCAATCTTCTCCTTAATATTTACAACTTAAATTCACACTGCTTTGATAGTATTTGCATGTAGGATTTTCGCATCACACATCATATATTCATTCCATACCTCAAAAAAATTGAAAGGATCTAACATATATATTCGCTTCTAGCATAAAATCAATTAGGTCAGCCTAATTAGATGTAATATTCAAAACATAACTTGTCAACTCCAAAACTTTCATACATATCTTGCGCCAAGATTCAAAACTCAAAACAACTTAAAATAGGTCTGTATGGACCTATATTAGATCCCACATAATACCTCAACACTTATTTAACCTTCACATACCTTTAAACTTGTTAGGTTGGCATGTCATAAGACCTAATAGCAAAATCCTCCAACTATGTATCCACATGCAAACACATGGACCTAAAAACTCAATTCCAATTATAATTCCTACACAAATGCTATTTGTCAACATCTCCTTAAATCCAAAAAGCCAAAAACTTATCGATGGATAAGTGCGAACTCTCCCAACAAATGCACTAAACAAAGAATAACTATAATTTTTCAGATCAACTTCTCTTACTCATATATTTCCATCCAATAGCCAAAACATGATGAAAACTTGGAATTAGATATATCTAACATCCATAAAAATAATTTTAGAAGCGTAGTGTGAAACCTTCATTTGTGGATCAGTGCAGACCCAAAAAATGAAGTACTTTAACACTAAATCAACAGTATTGACACTTAGTTGATTTTCCACAACAACCAACTTTTCCAGACCAAACCACATAGAAAAGATTATTTCCAAAAACACTCCAAAACCTTTTAGATCCAACCACAATGATTGAAATCATGATCTTCATATCCCGATACAATGTTGACATGAATGACAACACTGTAATGCTCATGTTGCCAAAAACATTATCAATGAAAAACTTCTCATTCTTTCAACAATCTCCCCCTTTTTCATTGATGGTAATATGCCAAAAATATATCTAAAATTCTCCAAACCATTCTCCCCCTTTGACATCAAGGGAAAAGGGTTACTATACAAAAATTCTTCCTTTCATTGAAACTCCCCCTAAGAAATGTAAGCATAGATACAAACTGAAATGATTGGATTGACTCCCCCAGAGTCATGTACCAGAGCAAAAAAAAAAGTGTATTGGAAAACTACTCTACATAGTCCACATATATACAAAGAATCTGAATAAAAATACTAAAATCCATGAAAAAGTGAGAAATATGTCAACCAAAGGAGGTTGACGCTTGTAAATTCTGTACATGGGCCTTCCATGCTTGCCTACCTTCTTCCCAATCTTTCTTTGCTCCTGCAAGCAATTTGCATTGAGTTTCAAATTCCATTAATAGCTCTTCTCCTTCTTCCATAGTGCCAGGTACCAGATTCATTTGCTTACCTTTGTTGGCACTTAAGAGGGATTTTGAAACAAGTAAGAGTTTTTTTATTGACCAAGTCCCTTATCTCTCCAAACTGTAGAATGGCACGTTCTTTCTGGGCTTGTAATTGAAATAATTTCTTATATAGATCTTCAATGGTGTCTCTTATGTATCTAGTTAGGTTGAGTGTCAGATTATAGGCACTTAAGGTAGAGTTAATTTGAGGCTCAATGGAGTCCATTTCCTTTCTAATTCTCTATGTGGCTTTGAGCCACTTCATGCCATATTGATACAAAGCCTTTGCCTCATCATTACATCCTTGTGCATCCTTCAATAATTCTGATTTTTTTTTTATGCGCAAGAGTACATTTCTTAGCTATTTCCAACATTTTCTTGTCATTTCTCTTCTAAACCTCTTTCTCTACTTCATCTTTAAGGCCAGAGGCATACTCCTTAAAAGAATCAATCAACAATTTTAGATTTTCCATACCGGATAGTGATATATCTATGTTTACACTGGGTATGGTCTCTTGTAATGCTTTCACCACTTCCTCAATCAATTCTCCACTTCTTTGGTGCATCTCAATGATTTCTTTTCTTGTGGATGCATGAAATACATCTCCCAATTGTAGCTTGTGGAGGGGAAAGATCTTTTCCAAATCCACATTACCTTGTTGCATTGACAATTGTAGCATTTGTGATGACACAACAAGTTGGAACTTGGGCTGCATACTTAATAGATTCTACAAGGAATATTTGGAGGAGTCGAAAGATTCACCCAAAGACTTTGTTGTTTCCATAGCCTTTCCCTTTGAGCTCTTTTCCTATGTATTTCTAGAGCTTGTTGGATTTTCTATTTCTGTTTTTGCATATTTGGATGCATCCTTATCTTCATATTTATTTTCTTGCTCTCCTTCCTTCTCCACATCAACATTTTTTATTTTCATCATCCTTGTTTTCTTCCTCTATAGGGCTTTCTGTGTTAACTAGAGTAGTAGTATTCTTGTTTCCAATGTATTCTCTAATCACTTCTTCCTCAACATCCTTTTCTATGCCCTCTACTTTCGAAGGTGTGTTATCTTATGCAACTTCTTTATTTGCATCATGCTCATGTTGAACATCATCTATTTGTACATCATCTTCAATGTTTGGTTCTAGAGAAGGGGTTTCCTCATTCTCTTCCTCTTCATTCATTGGTGTCATTCCCAGTTTCTGTGCTATTTTCTCTACTTTCTCAATACTCTCCTTTCTAAGTCTTTCAAGATCATTCCGATCTTTACCGATAAGGGTTGTCACACTTTGCTTAGTTCTTAGTTCTTTGCTGAATACAATAGCCAAAGTAGCTCTGCCATCCTTCAAGAGAGGAACACTTATTCTTTCCAATGCTTCTTCTTTCATCCTTGCTTCTTCTTCTACAACTTCTTTCCTTCTTTCTAGCACAATATTCCAAAAATCTTTAGGTATTTTCTTCTTAATATTTCTCATGTCCGTATTTGATAATAGATTCAATAATGGCGGCCTTATCCACCCATCTACCTCTTTGTAGAGGGTTGCAGTCTCTCCTACCATCTCATTCTGTAGAATACTATTGAATAATGCCTCTAATTTATAGGTGAGTGAGGTCTTACCTATTTTGGTTGTCCTTGTTCTTTGCTTTCACCTGAATTCTTCTTTTGACTCATTTCTTTTCCTTCTTTTTCTCTGGTGACACCTTCTTGGTGGCCTCTTTCTTCTTTTCCCTCATGAATAACAAGTTTCTTCTTTTCTTCTTCAATCTCCCCTTCACTATCAGTATCTGTAGTATTGGAAAAAGTATCCCTTTTTCACACTTAATTTGGGAATAATTAATAATAAAATGAACTTAATTATGCCTTGATTTAGTGTTGTAATGTGTTTTACACATTTACATTAAGTTTAGGGCCCTTTTAAACTAAATGGACTTAACTGTGCCTTATTTAGGATGTTGTAAAGTGTATCTTTACACTTTCAACTTTCACACTAATCTAGGGGTTTATCAATTAATTGAGGTTAATTTTCCTTAATTGGCCCCTTTAATTCACCTTGTCTGATGTGTGTCCTAGGTAAGTGGCCTAGGACCCATCTTCCACATGGTGAATGGGTCCTCACTAGGTCCTAGGACCCTATTTTTACATAACATTTCACCTTGTCTGATGTGTGTCCTAGGTAAGTGGCCTAGGACCCATTTTCCACATGGTGAATGGGTCCTCACTAAGACCTAGGAAACCTCTTTGAAATATGATTTTAACAGTATTTTAATGATTTGAAATCCATAATTCAATGTCGGCTTGTGATATTTGAATTTAAGGAATTAAGGGTAATATATGTATAAATACAAGATTATTTCACATAGTTTCATCTAAGAAATTTAAGTGATCTCAAGAGTATCTTCACAAGAGCATTGATAGAGCATTCAAGAGCATTTTCAAGGCATTCAAGGGTAGATTTGAAGAAGATTATTGCAACAATCAAGATTCATTTCATCATGTCAAAGATTTAGTGCATTATGCATGTTGTTTGAGCTAATGTGTTGATGTAGCATTCAAGATCTAATCAAGAATTCATGGAATTTCTTTATATCAAGTTTCAAGATCAAGATCTACATTCATTAAGACCACTTCATGCTAGATTGCAGATTTGTTCTCCAAAGTTTCAAACAAGGTATCATTGTTTCATGTTTCATGTTTTATTCTTCATGTTTCATTGTTTCATCATAAGATTTAATTACCAAAATGGGGTTTGACCAAGGCAAATCCCTATTCCCTAACAAAACAAATTTTTTCTCTTCTTTAATGTGTGATTGCAGGTTTTAGGTTGAAGATCAATTGGAGAGCAAAATTGGAGAAAGTTTCAAAGTTGTCAATGTTGCAAGAAAAGTTGTCAAATCACAAAAACTAAGCTACACGTTTTATTTTTGGCTTTCTGATAGTGACGAATTGGAATATGGGGGTGTAGATAGAGAAGAACATAACCCAAAAATTGATTTTCCGAAGCCCTAGCTAGGACCCAGTGAGGTTTGAAAAAGTATTTTTGGTGAAAGGTACACAACATTTAACCCTTTTCAAACCCGCCTTGACTTTTATTTGGGTTATATTTAATTTATGTTCCTTATTTTCATATTATAACAGACATTTTTAATGAAATTAGAAGAATTAGGTTGATCATTAGTTTTCATTTTGGTGAACCTACAATTTTTCTATGTTTCATTATGGTGAACTCGACCTTTTGAGCATTGTAATTTTATGATTTTGGAGTCCATTTTCATCCTAGATTTAGATCTTTCATTCATTTGCATTGAATTAGGTCTCATTTAGGGTGTCTAGTTTGCATTCAACTTTGCATTGCACCTAGGATTTTAGGATTGCATTGTTTGCATTGTTTAAATCCAAAAAAACACAAAAAAAAAATCTTGCATATCATTTACATCATATTAACTTGCATTTGAAAATTGAAACAAAATTGCATATCAAACTAGTTCTTTTAGGTTATCATTTTGTCATAATTTGCACTTGTATTCCACATTGAATTCACATAAAACTGAAGCTGAAACTTGCTGTAACAAACATGAATCTGAAAACCACTGGAAAATACTTAAAAATCTATAAAAGTCCATTTCAAAACCCTAATCTATGACCCATTCACCATAGAGTGAATGAGTCCCTGATCAAGCCATAATTTGAATTTCTAGGCATTAAAATATTCATTTCTGCACTTCTTTTTGCTACTTTTAGATTTTTGTTACTATTTGCTAAGTTTCTATTTCAAAAATTTGATCATATCTAGCTTAGTTTGGTACATTTAGTGCATTGTGTGATTTCAAAATTGTATTTAAAAGACTTCATTTTCAGATTGTTGCATAGTGTAATAAGAAAATTACCTTGTTTAGAATTTGAAAATTGCATTTAGACATTGTATTCTAGGTCATTGCATTGCACTTTACTCCCTTTCCATTTTGGGTTGGCATTGAGTTTGTGAAAATTGTATGAGCTTTACAACTTGGTGTCTTAGTAGCAATATTTTTGAGATGTAGTTCGAGACTCAAGTCATCTTGTGATACACCATTCGCCATGGATCTTGGGTTTTCTTTAACTCTCTTTCTAATAGTGTTGATAATAAAACCCCTATGGATCATAGCATGCATTCCTCATTTCCCATGACTTCCTTACCTACAAAAAATAAGAATTATATTGCTAATATCCCAAAAGACAACATAAGGAGGCTATATGAAGAACTAAAGATTTTACACAACTTTGTGAGAACCAAACCTATTGTTGGTAATGCCATTCCTCTCATAGGGAACATAAGAATGATGCTTAAACATAAAGAAGGGATATAATTCATGTGCTCCTTGGTCCATATCATTCAACAAAATTTTCCTCCTCCTCAACCACCTTCTAGTATGGTGCAGGAGCACCCAAAATACAAGCATAAATTTTAATATAATGTTTTTAATCTTTTTGTTTTGTTGTGTACGGTCTAATACACCATTGATAAGGTGTAAGGGGACCCTCTTAAATCTTAGGTTTAATTTGGAATAAATTAGGAATCATTTGGTAGGAGTTTCCTTAGATTTTGGGAAAATTCGAAAACACAGTGTGTTTTCAAACGCGAGTTTTTTGGCCACTTTTGAGCTCGGATTTTTAACCTAACTGATTTTTTTCGGTTTGGGAAGAAGGAGCCCGACATTTTGAGCAGATTAGTGGTCTTTTGATGATGGCAGTTTCTGGAGAATAGAAAAGAAAATCAGTTTTAGCGTGCATTTACCATTTTCCCTATTTTCTTTTATTGCGTTCTGCAAGATAATGTGTTGACTACTAGTTTTTAAATGTTTAGCATGTAATGAAGTTGTTTTAAAAACATTGTATCAGTGTAGGAACTGTATTATATTCATTTCAGAGTTAGTATTTGTTGTGTCTTTCTTTAAATTTTAGTTTTGACTGGTAAAGATAGGATAATGGAGTTTTAGCGGCATTACCACTGTCCTCAAGCATGAGTTCATTGGAAATGAAGCTAGACTCCATTGCTGTACATAAAATAGAAGTAGGAAACTATAGAATATTGGATGGAATGCAAAGAGACTAGTTCCTAGGCGAGCATTGATGCCCGGTTAGGAAAAGAACATTGTTTTGCACAACTCCAACGCAGGGGTGATGAAATCTATTCAATACAGTTTGAATAAAGATTGCAGGGATCTTTTAAGGGTATGACAAGAGGCGTGAGTCATTGGTATTTCAATTTGGTGGTTGTAGGATTGAGGACAGTTCTTTAAATGTCCAAGAAAAGGCTGGAAAGCTCTAAAATGCATTGAAATCAGCTTTAACCCTGTATATGGCAGAGAGGGTCAGAATTCGTGTAAATCTTGGTGTGCTTCATATTTGAGCCAAGGTGTTTTCTTGTTTTTCTTTGAGTATCCACAGAGCTGAAAGGTGAAATAACCTCATACCCCGGTTAAAAGGCTAAATAGGGCTTATGGCTACAAACCCTCTTAAAACCCTAGGGTTTTTGAGGCAGCAATAGACGAGAGATTGATTGTGCAAGGACAAAAAGACTATTGCCAGTGATTCTTAAGACAACTAAACAAATTCACACCCCTGCAACAAGGTTGGGAAGAATGGGAGATTGAATGGTCTTTAGTTGATTAAGGGCTAGTTAGAGCAAAGAAGAAAAGAAGCATCAAGAAATGCTTGATTCAGGCTTGATGAGCGTTTTGGGATATTGATAGCAGGGTTGGCAGCAAAGACCAGGGGTGCCAAATTGTTTTGGGAACCTATAGGTTTGGTGGAGGCAGCAACTCCAGGGGTTATCGAAAGTGAGACCCAGAGCATTGAGTCAGTGAATGATTCAATCCAACTCTCGTTCTATCAGATTGGTATCAGAGCCCAGCTAAAGATTTGGGAAAGGAATCTTGCATGTCAGACATAGAGTCAAGTGATACTTCCACCATGGTGACTAACGCAGAACTGGCAAAAATGGTTGAAGAGCAGGAAGAAGACAATAAGCAGTTGAGGGAAAGAATAGCTCAACTTGAGGCAGCAGTGAGGAGTGCACAGTTTGAAGGAAGAATTCCAAAAGAAGAAGAGGTTGCAGAGGAAGATAAGACCCCTGAACCTGACCTCGTCTTGAAGGAGGAGCCTTTCTTGAAGGCATTAAAAGCTTTGAGTGGAAAATCACTTGAAGGAGTGCCACTATTTAGTGGAAAGATGGAACCTGACTTAGTCATGGACTGGATAGAAGGAATGGAGAACCACTTCGAATGTGATGGAGTTACAGAAGCACAGAAGGTGAAGGTTGCAAAGTCAAGGTTGAGAGGATCAGCGTTAACTTGGTGGAAGTTTGTCCAGACTGAAAGGGAGAAACAAGGTAAGCAGCCCATATCAACCTGGAAAGGAATGGTTGCTAAAGTGAAAGAAGCTTATATGCCAGATGATTATGAAATTTAGCTCCACAAGAAGAGGCAGAGTTTAAGAAAAAAAGACCAAGATGTAAACACCTACACGAAAGAGTTCCAGAAGCTTTGTTTGAGATCGAATGTGGCAGAAGATGAGAGCCTAAAAGTGGCTAGATACCTCAACGGTTTGAAATGGAATATACAAGAAGAGATGGCTTTGCTCAGCCCCAAGACAGTCCACCAATGCTATCAGCTAGCTATCAAGATTGAAGAGAGGAATAAAAGGAAGCATGATCAGTCCTCAAAGGGCAGAGGAAGAGGCAGAGATCAAAGAGGACAGTGTGGAGGTTACCAAGGAAGAGGTGGTGACCAAAGAAACCAAGGAGAATCAAAGCTTACTGAGCATGGAGGTGAAACCTCATCAAGAGGAGGTTTTAATAGAGGAAGAGGACCTCAAGGAGGTTCAAACAGAGGTAGAAGAGCAGGCAGAAGTAACTCTTACTTTGCCACCATGAAGTGTTATAACTGGAATCAGCTAGGCCATCCAACTTATAGGTGCCCGGAGAAAGCTTCATCTAGCAACAAGAAAAGAGTAGCTTATGCACAAGAGGACACCGTGAGTGTAAAGACACCTGAGATCAGTCATATAGAATCAGAAGTAGGTGAAAGTCTAATGTTTAGTAGAGTGCTGATCAGACAACCAGTCAAGGAAGAACCCAAGCAAAGGAGAGCTTTGTTTCGAGCAAGGTGTAAGATATTAGGAAAGGTATGCAAGGTTATTGTAGATTCTGGTTCTACATACAATATAATATCTGAGGAGGCAGTAAATAAGTTAAAATTGCAGAAAGTACCTCATGCCAATCCCTACAAAGTCACATGGTTGAACAAAGGGCAGAGTGTCTTAGTGAATGAGTAGGTTACAGTGGAATTTTCAATAGGAGGCTACAAAAACAAGCTGATTTGTGATGTGCTACCCATGGATGCATGCCATCTTCTTCTTGGCAGGCCGTGGCAATATGATAGAGGTGTTGTATATCATGGAAAGGAGAACACCATTGAGTTCACGAAAGATGGAAAAACATTCAAGCTGCAATCATTGGTTGAGGAAGATGAGGGGCAGTCCAAGGTTCCAAACATTATGTTGAGCAGTGGTAAAGAATTCATCAAGGATCTACACCAAGGGAATGAAGGTTATGTGGTCCTAATGCAGTCCAAAGAGGAAGAAAAGGCTGAGAAGACAGTCATACCTAAAACAGTTCAAAGGCTGCTAGAAAAATATAAGAGCATTGTGAGTGATGGAACACCATCCACTCTACCACCCAAGAGAGCAATAAGTCATCAAATTGACTTCATACCTGGAGCCTCATTACCTAACAAAGCAGCATACAAACTGACCCCTGAGCAGAACAAAGAGGTGGCAAGACAAGTGGAAGAGTTGCTGAATCAAGGTCTAATTCAAAAGAGTATTAGTCCATGTGCAGTCCCAGTTGTTTTGGCAACAAAAAAAGGAGGTAAATGGAGACTTTGTACTGATTCTAGAGCAATAAATAGAATCACAATTAGGTACAGATTTCCAATACCTAGGATTGAAGATTTATTGGATTGCCTTGGAGGTGCAAAATTTTACACTAAGCTAGATCTTAAGAGCGGGTATCACCAAATCAGAATTAAGGAAGGTGATGAATGGAAGACAACTTTTAAGACGAATGATGGTTTGTATGAGTGGAAAGTGATGCCATTTGGCCTCTCGAATTCCCCTAGCACGTTCATGAGACTAATGAATGAGGTGCTTAAAGATTTCACAGGGATTTTTGTGGTAGTTTACTTGGATGACATACTGATTTTCAGTAAGACAGCAGAAGAACATTTGAAGCATGTAGAGATGGTACTCAAAAGGTTGCAAGAAGAACAGTTGGCAATCAACCTTGAGAAGTGTGAGTTCTTCAAACAAGAGCTTGTGTATCTAGGCTTTGTGGTATCTCAAGGAACGCTGAAGATGGATCCAAGTAAGGTAGAAGCTATCCTAAACTGGCCTACACCAACCACAGCAACTGAGGTAAGGAGTTTTCATGGTTTGGCTCAGTTTTATAGGAAGTTTATAAGGAATTTTAGTGGTATATGTGCACCAGTGTTAGATACAATCAAGGGTGGTTAGAAAACAAAGTTTAAGTGGACACTAGAGGCTGATAAAGGGTTTGAAAAGTTGAAAAAAGAAGTGGCAACACAACCTATCTTGTTATTGCCTAGTTTTGATAAATTGTTTACAGTTGAGTGTGATGCAAGTGGAGTAGCAGTAGGAGGAGTCCTTAGTCAAGAAGGTAGACCTGTAGCCTTCTTTAGTGAGAAACTTAATGAAGCTAAGCAAAAATACTCCACCTATGATCTGGAACTCTATGCTTTAGTGTAGTCCCTTAGGAAATGGAGACATTATTTGCTGCCCAAAGAATTTGTGGTCTTCACGGATAACCAAGCACTCAGTTACATCAATACCCAGGAGAAGTTAAGCAATAGGCACTTGAAATGGATGGAGTACATTCAAGCTTTCACATTTACCATTAAGCATAAGAAGGGACAGCAAAACAAAGTGGCAGATGCATTAAGCAGGAGGATGTTGACAGTCCAAGAGATACAGCTGAAAAGCATAGGATTGGAAAGTTTTAAGGATCTCTATGGTGATGACGAAGACTTTTCCGAAGCCTACAAGGTATGTTCAGACTTTGCAAATCATTTTCACAGTCAATATGCTGAGTATACATTGCAAAATGGGTTGTTATTCAAGGGCAATCTGTTATGTGTCCCAAGAGGATCAATGAGAGAAAATTTGATCCAAGAGAAACACAATGGCAGTCTTAGTGGGCATTTTGGTATTAACAAAACTTTAGAGCTGGTACAAAGGTTTTACTATTGGCCTAAGTTAGCACGAGATGTCAGAAAGTATGTTGAACAATGTGTTGTTTGCATGAAAGCAAAAGGGGGAGCTAGCAATGCTGGGTTATATCAGCCTTTGCCTATTCCGAACAGACCATGGGAGTGTGTGAGTATGGATTTTGTGGTGGGTCTTCCCAAGACTAAATCTGGTTTTGACAGTGTTTTTGTAGTTGTGGACAGATTTAGCAAGATGAGTCACTTTATTCCTTGCAAGACCACACACGATGCAAGCTATATTGCCCATCTATTTTTTAGGGAAGTTGTGAGAATCCATGGATTGCCATTGAGCATTGTCTCTGATAGGGATGTAAAATTCATGAGTCATTTCTGGAAAACACTATGGAGTAGATTGGGAACTAATTTATCATTTGGATCAGCTTACCATCCTCAGACCGATGGTCAAACTGAGGTGGTTAACATAGTGTTAGGTAACCTATTGAGGTGCTTGACAAAGGAATATGGGCAGACCTGGGATATGGTGATTTCCCAAGAGGAATATGCATACAATGACAGTGTGAACAGAACTACAGGAAAAAGCCCATTTGAAGTTGTGTACGGAATGCATCCAAGAGGAATTTGTGAGCTTAGAGACCTTGGAACAATGGAGAATAGGAGTGGACATGCTGAAGACTTCACTCAAACCATGAAGGAGATTCGTGAGCAGGTTAAGAGGACAATCACATCAGCAACACAAAAGTTGAAGGACAAAGTTGATGAGACAAGAAGAGATGTGCAGTTCCAGGTGGGTGATTATGTGATGGTTCACTTCAACAAATCCAGATTGCAGAAGGGGATGTCCACCAAATTGCAAATGAAACGGGTATGACCATGCAAGGTGATAGCCAAGTATGGCAAGAACGCTTACAATGTGGAGTTACCATCCGATTTGGGCATATCTCCGGTGTTCAACATTGCTGATCTAATCCGGTACAAGGGTACAGTCAATGACGAAGTTCAGAACAGTCAAGAAATCTTTCAGGATATCACTAATATACCCCTTCCAATTCAAGAGAAAGCTCAGGCAGAGAAGGTCTTGGAGTCCAGGGTGAAGAAAGCAACGAGACACAAGGCATATATGGAACACCTTGTCAAATGGAAAGGAAAACCTGAGTCTGAGGCTACTTGGGTTGAAGAAGCAGATTTAAAGAAGCACGGAATCGATCCATCATTGCTGACACCTTCCAGTTCTTCGTCTTCATGCTGAGAGGGGGAGAATGGTGCAGGAGCACCCAAAATACAAGCATAAATTTTAATATAATATTTTTAATCTTTTTGTTTTGTTGTGTACGGTCTAATACACCATTGATAAGGTGTAAGGGGACCCTCTTAAAGCTTAGGTTTAATTTGGAATAAATTTGGAATCATTTGGTAGGAGTTTCCTTAGATTTTGGGAAAATTCGAAAACACAGTGTGTTTTCAAACGCGAGTTTTTTGGCCACTTTTGAGCTCGGATTTTTAACCTAACTGATTTTTTTCGGTTTGGGAAGAAGGAGCCCGAAATTTTGAGCAGATTAGTGGTCTTTTGATGATGGTAGTTTCTGGAGAATAGAAAAGAAAATCAGTTTTAGCGTGCATTTACCATTTTCCCTGTTTTCTTTTATTGTGTTCTGCAAGATAATGTGTTGACTACTAGTTTTTAAATTTTTAGCATGTAATGAAGTTGTTTTAAAAACATTGTATCAGCGTAGGAACTGTATTATATTCATTTCAGAGTTAGTATTTGTTGTGTCTTTCTTTAAATTTTAGTTTTGACTGGTAAAGATAGGATAATGGAGTTTTAGCGGCATTACCACTGTCCTCAAGCATGAGTTCATTGGAAATGAAGCTAGACTCCATTGCTGTACATAAAATAGAAGTAGGAAACTGTAGAATATTGGATGGCATGCAAAGAGACTAGTTCCTAGGCGAGCATTGATGCCCAGTTAGGAAAAGAACATTGTTTTGCACAACTCCAACGCAGGGGTGATGAAATCTATTCAATACAGTTTGAATAAAGATTGCAGGGATCTTTTAAGGGTATGACAAGAGGCGTGAGTCATTGGTATTTCAATTTGGTGGTTGTAGGATTGAGGACAGTTCTTTAAATGTCCAAGAAAAGGCTGGAAAGCTCTAAAATGCATTGAAATCAGCTTTAACCCTGTATATGGCAGAGAGGGTCAGAATTCGTGTAAATCTTGGTGTGCTTCATATTTGAGCCAAGGTGTTTTCTTGTTTTTCTTTGAGTATCCACAGAGCTGAAAGGTGAAATAACCTCATACCCCGGTTAAAAGGCTAAATAGGGCTTATGGCTACAAACCCTCTTAAAACCCTAGGGTTTTTGAGGCAGCAATAGACGAGAGATTGATTGTGCAAGGACAAAAAGACTATTGCCAGTGATTCTTAAGACAACTAAACAAATTCACACCCCTGCAACAAGGTTGGGAAGAATGGGAGATTGAATGGTCTTTAGTTGATTAAGGGCTAGTTAGAGCAAAGAAGAAAAGAAGCATCAAGAAATGCTTGATTTAGGCTTGATGAGCGTTTTGGGATATTGATAGCAGGGTTGGCAGCAAAGACCAGGGGTGCCAAATTGTTTTGGGAACCTATAGGTTTGGTGGAGGCAGCAACTCCAGGGGTTATCGAAAGTGAGACCCAGAGCATTGAGTCAGTGAATGATTCAATCCAACTCTCGTTCTATCATAGTAATTCTCCCATGCATAAGAGAAAAGAACCAACAAATTATGATCACTTTACTACTCCTAACACATCCTTTTTTGAAAAGGAAAGGGTTTGTAGTTAGAAGAAGAAATTGATGACAACATATTAATCAAACCAAAGAAGAAGAAACCACGAATGCACGATAATCAAAAGATTAAGTTACAATAGTTTTATGAATCTCCTGAATCTCTTTATAACTCATTACAACTATCCAAAACTGAGACAATATTCTATACTCTTTTACATTGGAAACTGATCAAATTACCACCTAAATTTGCAAGCTTGACTAAAAGACAAACTAATAAGAATAAACCATATTGTGCTTATCATAGATTCTTTGGCCATCACACTGCCAATTAACATCCTTTAAAGAAAGTATTGAAGAAGTTTGCACCCTCTAAGAATCAAACTTGGCTAAAAAAGCATGCATCTTGCTCCTTGCCATGTAATAGTTGTAGGATCCTAGTATGCTCACTATTACATGCTATACATTCATTACAAATCATTTTTCTTATCACAATGAGTTCATTCTAATCACTTATCTTGGCTCATCCTTGTCTCGCACTTAGTGGGGGAAAGGGGTTAGATAACCTTGTCCTAGATTTGGTACTTGTCGTTGTCCCTTTGGCTAGTTGTTTGCCTTTCGTATTGATCAAGATTGGGATGCATACGATTTGATAATAGGTTGAATCGCATGTGCCTTACTAGTATTTTTTTTTTTTTTTATGTTTTTGTAATGCCCCGCCACGCAACCCTAGAGGAAGTTGCAATTCACTACTTAAATGCACCAATTTTTTTTTTAAGTACAAATAACATGTAAGATGAATACATATTGCCAACAACCTCTAAGGCCACGAGACAAAGATTACTTAAAAACCCAAACAATAATTAACATCAATTGAAACCAAAACATTAATCACTTATAGAATTAAGATTACATACATCACATACAAGATAAATTACAACAAGGATAATAAATACCTCAAGGTTCCAATTAACAACATTAAAACAATATGATTACAACACTCATTCCCCGAATGAGGTAAATCCAATAATCATGATTACAATTAGATTACAAATTCCACCTCAATAACAACTGAGGGGTAATAAAATACAATAAGAACTGGGAGAACAAGGCATGAGAAGAAACTGATTCCCACGAGCTCTCCAGCTGGAAATCACGACCTCAAGAACAAGAAGAAGAACCAACGGATTAAGATGCATGCCACCCGACCACGTGGAATCCAAAAGGTTCCACTCCCTCCGTGCTAGGAGATAGTAACCAGGAATTCCTACACAAGACCATCTACCACTAGACATGGGCCACACAAAGCTGATGCAAAATAAATACAAGACCTCATCACATGACTGAACGGTTCTACGTGCAACTCTAGGTACAACTCACACAACAATGACAAAGGTTACATTGCTTCCATACATAGAATAGATCAAGAGTGTCACAATATCAAATACAAACTGCTGACTTAGGAAGAGTGTCATCACATAGCTCGCCAAGGGATATCCTCTGGGAATCTTCCTAGGCCCTGACCCCCACTCCATGGGTTATCCTGGTAGCCTCAATCGAAATCCCGACACCAATGCTTACTCATGCGAAACCAAATATATCTCGTGAAGACGAGATAGATGATCTTGCCATTCCAGGCCTTCCCGTCTCATCCCAAGTCTCGAACTAGCCTTTGGGCCCATGAGTGAGGCACAAATTATCTTGTTTAATGTTTGATGCAACCTAAGCTTCTAAAAGTTTAATTTAGTTATCACTGAATTAACCAACTTGCAAAGGGTTATCCTGGCACCACTTTGTGCGTTGGCGCCCATTGCAAGCCACTCTCCTAAGACAACACACATGGTTATAACCACAAAAGGTGACCAGATAACATGACCTCTCCAATCCAAGGAGGTAACAAAACAAGGAAACTCACTCCAAACACTGGAGGAAAACAAGGTTAAAACCCTCTCCATACATTGGAGGAAAGCAAGGTACAAACCCACTCCCAAACAAAGGAGGAAACCAATTACAAAAAAAAACCCACTCCTTTCAAAGGGGCACAAATCACATTACCCTCTCCTATTCCCAAGGAGGCATAAAACATCCCCGTTTGTGAGAACCAGGTGAAACATCATGGTGTCACATGCACATTTTCCCATGACACATCAAAAATTGACTCACGTACCGCAATCCCAAACCAATACATGAACTCTTATCTGGAAGACTTCAACATTTACTCTATCCCACCAACATCAAAGACGAACAATTAAACACTGAAAACATTTCAGACAATTAAGTAAGCTAATGTTCAGATTTCCTAAATCCAATCAAACACAACTTCCATCACTTGCATTTATCCAATTAATAAACTCATTTCTTTTCACAATATAGAAATATTCAAAGAGCAGATCACATACTCTAAATTTCACAACCATATTCCAAAATCAAGACATTTAAATAAATACATCATCGAACTGGAATTAAACCAATCAATCACTCTACGCCTCACAATCATATACTATAAATAAATCCACTTGATTTATAAAACATTTGGATTAAATAATAGGTCGGTTAATTTCGTCACACAAGGAAATAAGTAAATAATTGACCTTATACACACAACTCAATAGTAATTCAAAGCATGTTGACAACTCAAAGGGGTTCAAACCAATAGTATATTTCATTTTCCCAATTACATTTATTAATAAAATCAACCTTTGAAAATGAAAACACTTGATCATTTAAAATCTACTTTTTTTTTTAAATAATCATTTGAATATAAAATCCCCTTTTGCTTCGATTACGTAACCAAAAGTCATCTTGAGATAATCAAAATCAAATTATAATTAAGTCAAACATTTGACACCTATATTCATCTGATTGGATTAAATCATTCGTTATCTTTAAGTTTCATGATTAAATTCATAGTCAAAGCATTTAATAATCAAGGACGTTTGACTAAACAAACCATTTATTAACTCTAATTTCACATCTATAATCATAATCAAAGCATTTAAATAATGAAGTCATTTAACTAATATTTAAATCAATTTTCTTATTCTAGATTTACTATTATTTTCAAATTTCATCATTAAAATAATTCAAAGCCTTTATCTTATTCAATCAATCTTATTTCACACTGATAACATCTTGTTCATTAAATAAATATAAATTTTACTAAAATATCTAATTTTTTTTAAATATTTCGATTTGCTTAATAAAGCAATTTTAATTCCCATATTAAAAATCATTTAATTGAACTTACAATTAATTTAAAATATATACATATATAATATATATATATATATATATACATATATACATTAATATATGTATATATTTATATATTAATAATTTATTATTTATATTGATATTACTTAAATATTAAAATGATATTAAATATACAAATAATATATTATATTATATATATATAACATATATATATATTAATATATAATAATATTATTTAAATATTAAATAACATAAATATAAAATAAATTAAAATACATTTAAAACCCCTTTTTTCTTTAAAAAAAAAACAAAATCTGGATATCATTTACAGGGCCCGACCATTGCCGTATACAGTGTAAACTACAGATCATGCTTGCCAAAAGCATTGGCGCTTTGTAATACCTGATCACGCTTCCGGCTGGCACATTGCTTACGATCAATAGGCTGGCCGGTTCTTGTTAACCGCGGCTTCGCCTTCCATGGTGATTGGGGTGGGGGGTAGGTTTGGCCACCACCTCCTGCAAAAAAAATATATATATTTTTTATTATTCCAAAAACCAAAATACTAGAATTTTTCAGGTTTTGCCAAACTCAAAAATTTTCAAATATATACAAATATATATACCCAATTTTAATTTCATACCCAAATTGTGAAAATAATCCAAATGCTTTGCAAGAATAGAAGTTATTTTCAAAAACAATAAGAGGGTTTCAAAATCTAGTTCAAAAATGGAGTTTTCTTTGATTTTCATTCTTTTTTTTTTTTGTAAATTTCTTGTTTGGTTTTCCATTTCCAAAACTAACTACAAGTTTGCAAATTTGAGAGCATTTCAATGGATTTTCATAGAATCTAAAACTATATTTTCAATCATTCAAAATGAGCAAGAATAAGAAGGGAGAAATGATGGAACCTTGTGTTTTCTCCAAAATTTGCAAGCTTCAACAATGGAGATTTCCAAGTACTCTTTCAACTCCACAATCTTAGCCTCCTCCAAGCTCTCCACCAAAATCAAACCAAGAATTCTTGCCACCAAAATGAAATCTCAACTCCTTTCATAAGGATTTCCCCCAAATTTTTGCCAAACCCTAAGATGCCCACTCACTAATTTTTTTTATCATAAAAGACTATTCCATTTTTTAAATTTTAAAAACACTTTTAATTTCAAATATACATCTCATGCAAAATTCATAATTTTCATTTAAATCAAATCTCAAATGTGATTTCCATTTTCCTTTGTAATTTGAATCTAAATATTCAATAGAGTCAAAATAGCTCATTTATTTAAATAATCACCAATAATCAAATCACTTAATAACCCAATCTAATCTCGTCAATTTAAATCGAATCCATAGTAACTAGAGAATTACTTAATTAATTTAAATCCAAATAGCAATTAGAATAAATTGCATTTAAATATTGAAACTAAATAGATTAAATCATCTTTTAGACTATATCCACTATTAATCTAATTAATTAATAAACTAAATCTAGTTTATTAATTAATCAAATCAATCAATAACCCAATCATTATTTTATTAATTTCATCAAATAAATCAATAAATAAATCACATTTCAACATTGCAACTAAATGCATTTAATCATCAATTAAACTACGCAAGTCATTTAATAAACTTTAAACTTGAAATTAAATAAACACTCAAGGGGAAACTGACCAAGTTAAAACAACTGACCCTGATGACAACCCGATAACACGCTATGACTAGGGTGACGACTTGGCTTGAAAAACCTAGCTACTATCTCCCAATCAATTATCGTTGGTAAATGGACACGCTCAAACATGTGAAGCCAGGTGGAGTCGATGTTGTGTACCTGCAACCTACAACAAAGAACATGTCGAACGTGCAAAATATATATGTATATTATGATCAAACACACCGTGAAGAGGGAATCTCAAAATTGTAGGGCGCTTGCAAGCGAGTGATACAATCCATCCCTTTCACCAATACAATATCACTAACTGACACATCTAACATCAAAGATATGATTAATAACATACAACATCATTTAATCAGATATCTTCTAAGTTACTCCAAATCATGTCATAAGATAACATCAGAATAAGATCACATCACATCAACATATAACTTCACATCGTTTAACAATCACGATCGCAAGTAATTAAGTTCCAAAGTCAAAGCATGTTCAGACACAATCGCCACATCATAATATAACATGCACATCACTAAACAGTTCATGATTAAATAATCACTAAGTTCACAGTCACATCATAAGCATAATCAAACATCACCAAGAAAACACTACCGATCCAAATATCCAAAACGGAGGGGTGTTACAGTTTCTTTATGTGATCCCCCGTACTATTTTGTTTGATTTATCTCTCTTTTTGTGCATTCCTCTATATGTATCTACATTCTTCTCTATGTCGTAAACATTTTATCTTATTTTTTTGTTTGTATTGTGTTTTCATTTTGGGGATGATGCAAGGCATTGAGAAATTTAGGTCTCTTCCATGTTGAATTGAAAGGATTTTTCTTTGTTTTCACTCTCTTTATGTCATTCTTCTAGTTCTATGAGTATTTGGGGAATGATGACATTTTCGAGCTCTATAACAACATTGTAGCACAAATATACTAACCCCGAATCCATAGATCTCTTATGTATTTTTGGGGGCAACCCCTCCCTCCTTTTCTATGACGTAAATTTATTTTGGAAACATATGACTTGACATATGGCTTTCTGAGGAAGCTCTCATGTTTTAGAAGTAAATATTGGCTACTCTAAAAAAATTTCTCACATCAATGGTGTTAGCAACCGCTTTAAAGTGGGGGCATACATTGATAATATCTTTTGAAATTTTCTCATGTTTCATGGTGCAATTTTATTTTTTCTTGTGATGCATCCTTTTCTTGGTGGTGTCATTGGGTTTGATGTCCTCCAAGAGAGATATTTATTAGTGTATGGCTTTTCTCTTAGTGGTGATGCAACACACTGCATTCCATAAGTTGTGAAACTTTTACTCGACTTGTCCTCTCTTGGAGACATTAGGCATGATGATCCCTAAGAAGAAGACCTTATATGAACAAAGCAAGATCCCCTTGAACAAAAACCTATATATATAATGTTCATAAGTGTTTGGAATAATGCAACTTTCTAACCTTGTGAAGCTTGAACCCTAATAAAGGCCACCAAGAATAACAAACCTTGCTTGCTTGTGGAGCATTTCCCTTGTTCATAGGTGTTTGACATAACTCAACTTGTTAATCCCTATGGAGCTTGAAAACCCTAAATTCAAGGGCACCTAGAATAACGTGCTTTGCTTTCCTGTGGAGCCTTGCCTAACATTGTGGTGCCTTATTGAAGTTTTTAGGAGGATAGCTTTGATATGGTATGGGAGCCTAATATGATTCTCTCATTTTCCACCCTTTTATTGGAAGAATCATCTAGTGGACAACCTAAAGTTCCGCTACCTCAAAGTATGTAAAATGATGGCTTAGATGTGTTCCACACCGTGTTAGACAGTGTAGGATTGATTCTTCTTGGTATTTGATGTTGTATGATTGTGTATCTTTGTCATTGTTGCATACATAGGTTTCTTGAATGTCTACTTTAGTGTGATTTTTACATGGGGTCATACTCTCACTAAAGTGGGGGAAAAATGTAGTAGCAGAAAATGTATCCCTTTTTCACACTTAATTCAAACGGGAATAATTAATAATAAGATGAGCTTAATTATGCCTTAATTTAGTATTGTAATGTGTTTTACACATTTAAATTAAGTTTAGGGCCCTTTTAAACTAAATGGACTTAATTGTGCCTTATTTAGGGTGTTGTAAAGTATCTTTACACATTCACACTAATCTAGGGCTTTATTAATTAATTGAGATTAATTTTCCTTAATTGGCCTCTTTAATTCAAATCCAAGCCTAATTAAATACAAATTCTGAGGGATAAAACTCAACGATCATAAATTCCATTACACAACACTTAATTTTGGAAGGTGTGTTTCCTAGGTAGGTGACCTAGGACCCATTCCCCACATGGAAAATGGGTCCTCACTAGGTCCTAAGACCCTATTTTTACATAACATTTCACCTTGTCCGATGTGTGTTCTAGGTAAGTGGCCTAGGACCCCTTTTAAATATGTTTTTGATGGTATTTTAATGATTTGAAATCCATAATTTAATGTTGGATTGTAATGTTTAAATTTTGGGAATTAAGGGTAAGATATGTATAAATACAAGGTTATTTCACATAGTTTCATCTAAGCAATTTAAGTGATCTCAAGAGTATTTGAACACAAGATAATTGATAGAGAATTCAAGAGCATTTTCAAGGAATTCAAGGGCACATTTGAAAAGGATTATTACATCATTCAAGATTCATTTCATCATGTCAAATATATTTAGTGCAACATGCATGTTGTTTGAGCTAATGTGTTGATGTAGCATTCAATATCTAATAAAGCATTCAAGGAATTGTTTCATATCAAGTTTCAAGATCAAGATCTACATTCATTAAGGCCAATTCATGCTAGATTGTAGATTTTTTCTCCAAGGCTTCAAACAAGGTATCATTGTTTCATGTTTCATTGTTTCATCATAAGGTTTAATTACCAAAACGAGGTTTGACCAAGGAAAACCCCTATTCCTTAACAAAAAAACATTTTTCTCTTCTTTAATGTGTGATTGTAGGTTTTAGGTTGAAGATCAATTGGAGATAAAAATTGGAGAAAGTTGCAAAGTTGTCAAAGTTGCAAGAAAAGTTGTCAAATAACATAAATTGAGCTACAAGTTTTATTTTCAGCTTTTTGACAATGATTAATTGGAATCAGGGGGTATAGATAGAGAAGAATAGAACCCAAAAATTTATTTCTCGGAGCCAAAACCCATTCGCCATAGGGAGAATGAGTCCTAAGTGAGGTTTGAAAAAGCACTTTTGGTGAAAGGTACACAACGTTTGTGGCCCTTTTTAGACCTACCTATTAACTATTATTTGGGTTAGATTTAATTTCTATTCCTTATTTGCATATTATAGCACACATTTTGAATGAAATTAGAAGAATTAGGTTCATCATTAGTTTTCATTTTGGTGAAGCTAAATTTTTATTTATTTCACTATCAATAATGTCAAACCTTATTTTCACATTGACTTCACCTTGTGAAGCATCACTTCTCTAGACCAAATGTGGTCCTTCTTCTTCCATTTCCTCTTCTTCTTCTGCTACTTCTACATTTACACTTGTAAACCTTTCTCTTGTTGCCTTTTTCTTCACTCTTCTCTTGGTAGGGGCAACAGGTGATGCAACAGTGGTGATCTTATTCTCAACTCTTTCAACTTTCACAACTGGAGGGGATTTCTCCCTTATTGGAGGACTATCAATAGTTTTTGTTTTATTTCTAATAGAGGGAATATTCCCAGAGGAATTTTGAATAGAGGGAGGAGTGACATCAATTTTACTTGATCTTCTTAAGTTGGATCCTCTTGTACCACTCTATTCTCCTTTAGCTTTCTCTCTTATATGCTGCATTTGTTCCTTTGATACACCCATTTCCTCTGCAATCTCTTCAACCATCTTTTTGACCTTCTTTTGTATTATTGGTTTCTTCTACTCTATGTGTACCTCCATGGATTTCTCTACATATGTTCCATATATTTCTTTTGATGTCTCCTTAGGACTCTTCAACAAAACATAAAATAAGCCAACAACATCTTCCTTAGTTACTTCACATCCCAATTCAAGGATCCACATAGACCTTGGTTCTACTACTTCCATGATGCATTGGTCTAGTGACACCAAAAATGTGATGTCATTCTTATATTTTTCCACTAGATTCCTTGGGATTATATCTTTGGATTGCATCTTCCTCTGGAAAACTAAAAAGAAGGCTATAATAGCCTCATCCCGAGTATTTATGTCACCAATACTCCTCATGAAGTCTACAATCAAATGTACTATTGGTTTTCCTTTCAACGAGGTTATACTTTTTGCTCTGGGAAGCTCCTTCAAGAAATAAAATAGTAAACATACAACCAAAGTACCATATTTAAATGCATATTTCTTCTCTTTGGTCTGGCTCAAGTTTTCCATTAGTTTTTTCCAAGTAGCAACTCACAAAGATCATAGTATTCACCTTTTTCAACCATCTCATATTCCACATTAATTGCAGTGACAGGCACTGAATTTTCCCTATTTAGGAGATAAATCTTGTAATCAATTACCATTGCAACATACCTCACATATAGGTTTTTAATTTTGTTAACAATTAGAGCTCTCTTGTCATAAGTTTCACCTATAAATTCTATAACCACTTCATTCTTGACATATTTTAACATGAGAATAGGTCTTCTAGAGCAAAGACCTATAACCTCTCTTATTACATACTTTGTTATCATATTAGGCATGTCATTCCAATTTTTTTTATCATGAATTCTACTAAGTGCCATTCTAACCCACTTGTCCTCATGGCATAAATTCATAAACCATTTCCATACATTCATTTTCTTTGCAACTAGGTTTTTGTATTTAGGTTTTAGGGAAAAATATTCTTTAGTTAAGTCATTTGTCCACAAATCTCCTAGCTTAATATGATCATACTCATCCATTTTTCCATGAATATAGATCCTAATATCCTAAAAAAAAAAAACCCATAACGAATATGAGAAAATGCACCCAACAAGTCATCTTCTATGGATTTCATAGGATATTTCTTGAATTTAGGTTGTGGTTTCTCTATTACTTCAACAACCCTTGATGTAGCCATTAAAAAATGTATTCAAAGTGCTTTCACACAAAGATATTTGAAGACTAGGGTAAACAATATTCGTAAATACATTTTGTTTCGCTTTCCAAACAAGGGTTTCAATGCATTGAATCTCAAATCACCTCAAATCACCTTTTCATTGCTCTACTCCTTGAATTATTTTGTGAAATGAAATTTCCTTAATGAAATCACTTATAATCCTTCGATTTGACCTAATTTTGCATTAAATTCTTCAAACAATAAAGCTGTCAACCCTTCATCTATATGCATAATCAACTTTTGAAGCTCCACAAACTTCCACATTAAGACGCTTTCTTCTGCAATATTTACCAATAGATCAAGCATGTTAATAGTCATCATATATCTTTGTGCCGAGGCATCAAAACCTCTTCTCTAGTGAGGGAAATAAGATGTTCATTAAAGGTCCCCCTAAGCCATAGCTCTTAACTTAGTTTTTCAGAGAAAACATTTGCACCAGAGGATGGTACTGATTCTTCTTTGGCTTCTATCTCTTCCTTCTTTCTCCAAATATTTTTCATTTCCTTCTTTGTTTCTATTGGATCAACACTTTTTACTGGTTTATTCCTCTTTACCAAATTATCTTTCCTTGTATTTTTGCTTTTGCAAAACTTGAATATGTGTCCATGCCTATTGCAATTGTAGCATACAACATTATTCTAAACACAATTCCTTCCATTTAGTTTGGATCTGCATTGATTAGCTTTGTGTCTAAATCCATATCATGTATAATAGTAACCATTGAAGGATTGAATCATTCTACTATTGTTATAAGCATTCATCATTTGAATTTTGCATTCACTAGCTCTACATGACCAAATTTCTTTTATGTAAAGCATTGACTAGAAAAGGATGGAGTGTTATGATTCATTCTACTTCTATATTCCATTACCTTATGTCCAAATTTATTGCAAGAATGATATAAACCATTAAAATACGGGTACCTTTGTGCATTTGGTTGTTTGATTTGTGGTCTTCTAGCTTCATTCCTTTGATTTTGGATTTTCTTGCCATTGTCCTTCTTATCTTCAATCTTCTTTTCAGTGTTTGATGTTTGATTTGATTTTGAAATTTCTCTAATCTCAAATCCTAATCCACCTTTGTCTTTAGAGCCTTTTTGATTTGCAATCATCTCATCAAGCTTTGTAGCACTCATTTCTAATTTTTCTTCATGACTCATTTCTTTCTCCAAATCCAATCTCAGATTTAAAACTTCTTGTTCAATCGTTGTACATTCCTCTGATTTTCTTTTCACCATTGCATTCAAACATTTTTCAATTATTTTCTTTTCTTCAATTTTCACTTTTAGACTAGTTATGGATTCATTTGCTTCAATTGTTCACCGACTTCCTTATGCTTTTATTTGAACTTCATGATTTTATCTCTCAAGTTTTTGATGCATTTATTTGTTTCTTTGATATTTTCTTTTAGATCTCTATTTTCATCTTCAGTCTTTTCAAGATCTTCAAGGGAAACTTTGAGTTCTTCATCTTTTTCAAGCATGCAATATTATTCTATGATTCCAATAGAAGGAATATCTTCTAAAGGAGTAGGGAATTTTCTATCACCCATGTGTTTAACCTCCAAGACCTTCCCCAAGCAGTTAAGCTCCTTCCAAGGAACCAAGGTCTTATACCAATTGTTTAACACCTAGAATACTAATAGGGGGGTGAATCAATATTCTCTTAAACCATTCAAACATTAAACATCCAACCACTAAAGCATATTCAACTATAATAAAGAAATAAAGAATGAAACATTAACAAAACCACATAACACATGAACACCAAGTGGACTCACTGCCCACAGAGAAATAGATAGAAGAGAGATGGTGAATCACAACCTATTTTGAATTGTTACAATTGCATATTTCATATGCATGAAATACAGTTCCAATGAAGCTCAATAAATTGACTTTACACACTTCATCTAAATTAGATCTAACACCTTGCTTTCCTTTGCATTCACATCACTTCAATATTATACTCAACATTCAATACTTAAATTCACACTGCTGTCACGTCTCATACTTTGATGCTATTTTGACCATGACTTACTTTGATGCTATTTTGACCATGACTTATTCTGATGATGTTTGACCATGACTTTATGGGATTTAATATACAAATTATAATACGTGTTAGAGAAATATAATATACTACAATGCTTTGGTGTATGGGAATGTAGAAAAATAATTGTTTTCTTTCAGAATTATGAGTGCATTTTATATAAAATAGGAATGTTGATTTAATTATTGTTTAAATTTATGTTTCTACATTGGTTACTAATACACTTTCGTTTTTGCACGCCTGAGTGCATTTGAGTGGCAGGTGATCGAAGGCCAAGAGTGTGATTGAGGAAAAGGAGGTTAGCTTCCCGACAGGGTAAAAGAGGAGAAGCTCTCGATTACGCACACACCACTTAAAATCATGTAGCTGCATTAGGTCATGTCTGTTTTTCATTATGATTGCGTGAAATTGATTAGCATAGCAAAATTAGAATATGGTTTAATTAACCTTAGAAATTATGGAAGGAATATGGCTTATTCTATTTTAATTAATCCCATTTATATTTGTGCAACAAAAAGGAAAAATCTGTTTTAAAAGAAATATAATTAAAAAAAAATGAAACAAAACAAATAATGAAGTGGAATATTATGTTTTGCATAAAATGAAATAATAGGTTTGCATAAAAGGGGATATATTTCTGTTTTGTATATGGTTATTTTTCCAAAATAATGAGGAATGAACAGCCCGAGAGAACATTGGGCTCTGTAAATTTTATCTTAAAACCAACAATGCTGTTGGCATGTGGCAATCCTTAGAATTTGCATGAGAATTTTATCTGTCATCTGGAAATACTTTGCATGATCCTCGAAAAGAGGAATAGAGCTTTAAGAGATAAAAGAGAACTTCCATTCAGTCATATCCGAGAGCTCTGGAAAAGAGGCGACAAGAAGATATTACTGGGCATCTGCACTGGAAGAAAATTTTCCAGGTTCTTTTCATGCTTTGCCTTCATTTAATTTACAATTTGCAGTAAGGAAATTGAAGGAATGAAATGCATCATTCCATGATATGAGTACAAACAACTGATAAATCTTTTCCAATTTCGTTTTTGAATCTGGGTAATAGTTTATTTTTCATTGTTGCAATATAGAATACACATTCTTTTCTTCAGAATTAGGGTTTCATTCTGTTACAAAATCTGCAATTTATTAAACTGCTCTCAAGTATAATTGGAAATATATATATAAACATATATATATATATTCATATATATATATGCACAGGAATCTGAATTCCCGTGCATATATACATATATATATATATATATATATGCATATATGGTCTGCATAAAAACTCTGTCATCTGAATAAATTCAAAATTCCTTTGAGATAAATTTGAATGCAGAAATACTGAACGAAATATCTTCTTTATTTTGAGTTTTGAAATTGTTATCCATAGGAATGAGGAAGGTATTTAATCCCTTGTCCTCCCCATGGGAAGGACGCGACACTGTGGGAGGCTCGCGCCTTCCACAGGCCATGGCCTGTGGAGGAGGCGCGAGCCCCTCACAGCCCGCCCCCTCCCCATGGGAGGGGCAAGGGCTTTCCTGCGCCCTTAAGATGCTCAACGCCAATAAGAAAACCCTGAAAAATGTCATATTCTGTATGCACGGCCAGTGAACTTTTGAACAGATTTAAAAACCAGTATTTCTTTCTTCAAAACTACACACAGCTGTATATAGATACATATATATATATATATATATAGATACCAAAATACAAGTTGAAATAGGAAAACCATTTCCAGAAAGTAGTATGAACTCTGTTAAATATACACAAATATCTCAGAAATGTTAAACCTGGAACAAGAACAGAAATGTCTCTGAGAAACCATGTAAACTGGAAATCATCTTGATTACTTTGACATATACTTACATACAGGAGTACAATCCTGAGTAAAGGAATACAACATAAAATTTGAATGCAAGATTATCTTTCAAACCTCTGAATTTCTGAATAAATTGCACTGTTTCAGTATATTATTATTACTCTGAAACCTGTATTGAAATTGGGAATTACACTATCAGTCAACCTGAACTTGGAAAGAATAGAAGTACATACTGAAATCAGAAATCACTGTTCCATTCAAACAAATTGATTAAATCTTTCTTTCTAATAGTGCACTGAAAAGTATTAAGACATACATGTTCTTCTTTAAAAACAGAGCCTTTATCCAAATCAGAAAAGGATTACTTGCAAAAGAGTAAACGAAATCTTACTACTGAATTTACAATTTTCTTTCAAAGGATGTTCTAAAATTCACATTTGAAATTCTTGAAACATGTACGAAATTGCATAACTTTCTGCTTTGGTATTTATTCATACTTTACTATGGTAACTTCCGGGACAGGGTGCCGAAGGTGGACCAACAGAGACGGTAGTATTACCTTTTCTAAACTACCATTTACTTGTATTATTTATGCTTGGCCAAGCACTTGTACCATTGAAATAGATGGGTTTGTTTTAAAAGCCTAGAAACATATATGTATTTGAGTCTCTGCCACCTCCTGTTGCAAGAAATGTGTTTATTTCTCATGTTAGAAATGCATATAGGCATCAGGCACGCATCGAGAGTTCCCTCCTATTTTACTGTTTTGGGTTGCTAGGCTCCTTTATGTAGGGCCGGGGATTCCTTCGAGTTAGGAAGGGACCCGGGGAAGTCATGGACTTCGTGGTTGGGCGAAAAGGCGCCTGAATCACATTCTTGGCCCCAGCTCGCAAGCAGACCGATGGTGTCACGGCGGTTGGTGGTTCCGAGATTTATTTGCTATTGATGTACTTGTGTATTATTCTGGATTGGCTGGTGTAGCCCCATTGCAAATGTATATGTATTTGACATTCTTTGTTGAAACTTTGAAATAGAAGTACGATTTGAAAGTATCTAATGTAACATTGATTTGAGGAATTTAAGTTTTATGACTCAACATAGAAAAGATGTTTCTATTGGAATTGTTGATTCTTCCAAGTATGGTTGAATAGATGTATATGAGAAAAGTCATTGAAATACTTATGCTTTGTATAATCTTGATACATTACATTGAAATTATTATTATACATGGAATGCAATTTAAATTATTTTTTTATTAAGCTCATTTGGAAGTGTTATGAACAATGTTGATTACTTGGAAATCTTTTATAATGATTTGAATAAATTGAAAATACTCTTAATTTCTCTTTTATACTGATTTGAACGGATTGAAAACACTCTTAATTTTCTGAGCGCTACAACTGCTCTGATAGTATTCACATGTAGGATCTTCACATCACACATCATATATTCATTCCATACATCAAAACATTGAAATGATCTAACATATATCCACTTCTGGCATAACATCAATTAGGTCAGCCTAATTAGATGTATTATTCAAAACATAAATTGTCGGCTCCAAAAATTTCATACATATCTCACACCAAGATTTGAACCTCAAAAAAACATAAAATAGGTCAGCGTAGACCTATATTATATCCCACATAAGACTACAACACTTATTTAACCTTAACATACCTTTAAATTTGTTAGGTCGACACGCCATAAGACCTAATAACAAAATACTTCAACTGTGTGTCCACACGTGGAAACGTGGAACAAAAAAATCAATGCCAACTAGAATTCCTACACAAATTCCATCTATCAACATATCCTTAAATCCAACAAGCCAAAAACTTATCCCCAGAGAAGTGCAAACTCTCCCACACAAATGCACTGTATAGAGAATAATTGCAATTTTCTAGATAAACTTTTTTTACTCATATATTTCGATCTAGTAGCCAAAACATGGTGATAAATTTGAATCAGATACATCTAACATCCAAAAAAATAATGTTAGAAGCATAGAGTGAAACCTTCATTTGCGGATCAGTGCAGACCCAAAAACTGAAGCACTGCTACACTAAATCAACAATATTGGCTCTTAGGCGATTTTCCATTATAACCAACTTTGTCGGACCATACCACTTAGCAAAAATGTCTTCCACAAACATTCCAAAACCTGTTAGAGCCAACCACAATGATTCACATCATGATCTTCATATCCTGATATAATGCTGACATTAATGACAACACTGTAATGCTCATGTTGCCAACAACATCACCAATAAAAAACTTCTCATTATTTAAACAAGAGGTTAATATGAAGGGATTCCATATATAATTTTACATGTAAACAAAACATTCTTAGGTGCCATGAGCTTTGAAAACCACTCTATCATAGTTTGAAATTTTCTTTCTCTTAGGGCTCTTAAGAGACTATGCTAAAATAGTGCACTCTAAAATGATCAGGTGACTTGGAGAATGAACATAGACCTTCCCTAGAATTTACCTACCCACTTGGATGTGTTTACACAATTGGTTTTTGGTCCAAGATGCACGAAAAAAAAAATGCTTCTTTCCAAATTTTCACTGCTCTCTATTGACACTTTTTATAAGTTTGCATTCTAAGTTGGCATGTTCAAACTATGTTGAGTTGACCAAAATTGAGAGGTTAATTTGGAGGGATGCCATATGGAATTGTACATGTAGAAAATAATTCTTAGGTGACACTTTTTATAAGTTTACATTCTAAGTTGGCATGGTCAAACTATGTTGAGTTGAACAAAATTGAGAGGTTAATTTGGAGGGATGCCATATGGAATTGTACATGTAGGAAATAATTCTTAGGTGCCACAGGCTTTGAGAACCACTTCATTATAATTTGATAATTTTGTGCTCTTAGGGCTCTTAAGAGACTATTCTAGAATAGTGCACTTCGAAATGATTGGGTGACTTGGATACTAAACAAAGAAATTACCTAGCATTTAGCTGCCCACTTGGACATGTTGGTACAATCAGTTTGGTCTAGGATACACTAAATAAAAAATATGCTTCTTTCCAATTTTTCATTGCTCTCTATTGACACTTTTTGCAACTTTTCATTCTATGTTGGCATAGTCAAATGGTGTTGATTTGACCAAAATTGAGAGAGGTTAATGTGGAGGGATGTCATATAGACTTGTACATGTAGAAAAAACATTCTTAGGTTCCATGAACTTCGAGAACCACTCCGTCATAGTTTGGAATTTTTTTCACTTAGAGCTCTTAAGAGACTACATCAAAATATCACATTCTAAAATGATCAGGTGACTTGGAGAATGAATAGAGTCCATCCATACAATTTAACTACCCACTTCGATGTGTGGGAATAGTAGGTTTTGGTACATGACACACAAAACAAAAAGTATTCTTATTTCCAAATTTCAACTGCTCTCTACTAACTATGCTTATGAATGATAGTCATTACTTTTATTGGTTTCATTTATGATTGTACAAAAAGATATTTAACATTATCAATTTAGTTTATAATATTTATTTATTATTCTTGGAATTGAGTAATCACTTCAATGCATCTAGAGAGGTTGAGAAAAGACATATATGTTTAATTGTTTATTGAATCTATTTCATCAATCATAGTAGGAATTATTGGCATTTAAATAAATGAATTTTCATTTCTTAGTTGTCTTTATTTGTTACTTTTGAGCATGGTGGTGGGTACAATTATCTATGTACTAATTGATCCCACATTGACATATGAGAAATTCTCTACACATATTCTCAACAAATGTAAGACATTTGGGTGTTGTGTTGTCATGCATGACGACACTATTGAGGTAGCATGCATTGCCTCATTTTTAGTGTTGTAATTGTTAATGCAAAAAAAATGTTATGTTTATTTTTACTCATGTTGTCTTTTGTAAAACTTGAGCATTAATTTGGTATTAGTGTCATGGTTGCAACACTACTGGCTATAGGAGTACTTATTGGATCTCATATTTGTTTTGTGTATCATGTGAAACTAGTAGTCACTTTTGTGGAGCCACTCTAATGTCTAATTAACTTGGTGCTACTTGGTATACACACAAATCAGAAGACCTGAGAATCCCTAACTAAACAGTTCATCTTTCATAAGAGGGCTGCATTAAATTATCAACCAGGGAGTCATAAAACTTTAGATAGTGCTGGAAAATATACGCATTCACATATTCTAGACATCCCACATCAATTGAGTATTGTCACATCTTATATTTTGCTTACATTTAATAATGCTCAGTTATTTAAATATTTTTGGGAAAATAAAATTTAGCAGTTTTGACTAGTGATAAATTTGAAAATTTCATTGCCATTAGAAATATTATTTCTGTTGAATGAACGAGACAACTGAGAGGGGGGGATCAATTATTTTTATCTAATCAAAAAATAAAAAACGCTCAACAATAATCAGATCCACATGCATTCATTAAACCCTTATTCTGTTATAATGATTAAAAAGGAAATGCAGATAACACAAACTGAAATAACAACACCATGCACAAGAGAACACCAGGTTTATGTGGAAAACCCAATGAGGGAAAAAACATGATGAGGATTAGTTCACAATATAAGTAATTGAAAAATTGGTACAAAAGGGATCATTGCCAAAATAGGACACATTGTCCAAAAAGGCTCACAACTAGGGCTCATTGACCTATAAATAATTACAAGAATATAGAAGAGAAATTTTACACAAAGAACACTTTCTCAATGCAACAAGGAATCCACCACAATGCTCCAACACTTTTGTAGTCTTGTTTGAAAGATTTTAGACACCTTTAGCTTACTGCTTTTAGGAATCCAAACACTTGAAATTCGCACTGCTCTGCTCAAATTCACATCACACACATCATTTGCATCAATCTCACATCTATCTTTCTTCTCTCTTGATTCTTTCTTGCAACTCCCAAAAAATCCACTCTTATTTATATCAACCTCAACCTTAAACACCTTCTCCAAGGTTGACAACTATTCGTTACACTTACAAATTCAAAATAGGTCGACACCTTAACATTCTTGTGGTGGATAGGAATGAAAGGGGAGAAAAAAAACACTTAAATGGGACCCACAATTAAGTCTCACATTCCACCCTATGCTTCCATTAATACTTAAACATTTATGAATGTAGTGTAGACACTAAGTTGGTCGTTACCCATAAAAACACATTAAACATTAAGTACATGCTTCTGAAACTTTTGATACACCTAACCATGAATCCTCTTGATAAAAACAAGATAAAAACACCATTAAATCTCCTTCAAAACCACAAGTCTTGAAAAGAAATTGTAGAGAAATGTAGAGAAAATACATTTCTCCCCAACACCTCTATACAACACTGCAAAACTAGTTCACATACTGGTGAACACAACTTCCTTTCACCAATGATCCAAAACCTAGAGTTCTGAATATAGCAACCTATGAAAAAATAAAACAATATACTAAATATTCATAGGAATAAAATCAACACATAAAAAACATGAAGCACAATTCGAAGCACATTTTGAATAGTTGCACAACATAGTTTTCTCTGTTTATCAATTTTTCTCAAAAGCACTTGGAAACCAAGTACCAGAGACATCATCTTAGCTCATTACATCATTCCAACTCAAATTTAGATGTTGCAACAAAAAGATAGCTCCATGTACTCACAACACTTCCTCAATATCTCAACTACACATGCATAACCTGCAACAACATGTTTTCCTCTTTTTCACAATTTTTTCAATATCCTCGACATCTTTATTATGAAAAAACTTCCTTAAAACATAGTTGACATCAATGAAAACACCAATTAGTAAAATTCCTATTGAAACCAATGAAAATACCTTTAGACTTGCAACAATCTCCTACTTTGTCATTGATGGCAACACATGATGTGAAAAACCATCAAAGAAAACACAACAGTTCTGAACACACTTTCTTTTTCTCCACTTGAATGTTTTGACAATATACACAACTTTCTCCACTGATACCTTACACTTTTTCACATGATACTTTCACCCTTTTGACATTAATGGAAAAGGATTAAAGTTTGACATTATTCCCCCCTTTGATACTAAACCAACATACCTGGTCTGAATACTCCCCCTAGGATTATATACAATCAAATTAGAAACTTAGTGACAAAACGTGACACCACCCACTCCCCCTGACAGGTAGCCACCAACATCAGTCCAGAACAAGAGATAGATCCATAGATCCACTAGACTGATGTATCTCTATATGCATCTAGTTCAACAAAGGAGGGGTAATAACCCCCAACCTCTCTTGAAGATACTCAAAAGTATCCTGAGGAAGATCCCTAGTAAATATGTTAGCAATTTGATCCTTTGTAGGAATATACTCAAGTTTCACCTCATTCTCCATAACCTTTTATCTCAAAAAGTGATATCTAATTGATATATTCTTTGTCCTTGAGTGCATCACTGGATTCTTTGAAATGTTAATTGCACTTGTATTGTCACAAAAGATAGATACAAGCTCATCATATACAACTCTGATATCCTTCAATGTCTATCTCAACCACAAAACTTGTGTACAATATGATGCTGCTACAATATACTCAGCCTTAACAATAGATAAAGAGACTGAATCCTACTTCTTGCTTAACCATGACACCAATCTACATCTAAGAAAGAATGCACCACCACTTGTAATTTTATTTTCATCAACAGAACCAACCCAATTTGCATTTGTATAAGCATTTAATGTGAAATCAATATCCTTAGGATACCATAAGCAATAATTGCTAGTACCTTTTAAATATTTGAATATCCTCTTTACTGCTGCAACACATGCTTCTTTAGCATCTTCTTGAAATCTAGCCACAAGACAAACTGCATGCATGATATCCGATCTAGTAGTAGTTAGATATAGTAGTCCACCAATTATAGATCTATATTTTCTCTGATCAACCTTAGGTGAATCATCTTTGCTCAATTTACAACCATTCGCCATAGGATTGCATACCGGTTTGAAGTCATCCATTCCAAACTTCTTCAACATCTCTTTGACGTACTTAGTGCTAGAGTACGAGACCATTGGGAGGGGGGGTGAATCAGTGGTCTAATGAGAAATCAAATTTCAAAACTTAACTCACTTGTATTATGCAAAGAGACCCATTGAAAAAACTTCAAACATTATAGGTAATGAATGTTGAAGGAGTCACAAAGATATGCAAATCAAAACATAATACTTTAACAAAGATGACCAATCAAGCACAATATGACAAACCACCAAGAGGAGACATAACACAAGTTTAATGAGTGGAAAATCCTAAAAGGGTGAAAAACCACTCTGAAAATAAGTTTCATTAAGCCTCACTAGCCAAAACCTCACTGGTTACAAATTGTATGCCTCACTGGAAAAACAACAAGCCTTAGAAGAAATTATCAGAACTCAGAGGGTTACTTTGTTTCTAGAAAGATCACTACTCTATCTCTACATCAACAAAACTTCGTCTCTCTTATTTACACACATCACAACACTGTTTTATTAAATTGAAATAAAAACCACCTGTAATCTCACTCAAATCACACAATACTGTGCAGAGGTGAATACACTTCATGAATCTCTTATATACTATTACTCAAATTCCTCTTCTCATCAAAGATAAATAAGAACTCAAATATATGTTCATATGCATAAAGAATTCTCAACCTTTGCACCATCCCTTGTCTGTAATATTCTTTGAATGTACATTTAGGGTTTTATCTATCATCTGTGATCTTATTCAAATCACACTAATCAATGAAAAGAACAAGAAATTTCATGAATGTAGTCACATAGTTTGAATGTAACCTCATTTGGACGAACAAATAAATTACACAAGAATAACTCCCTATTATGATAATGCACTATGAGACCTTAGTTACATTTACATTTGCACTTGCAAAGCATTATCATACACTATCCAACCTGACTTCAAAACCTTATGATCTCGTTCTAATTACACAAAGTTGTGCAAAAAAAAACACAAGGCATTATATAACCTGTTTGCACTTTGTTCCCTTTTCTGTGAAATCTTGAAACAAACATAGTTTCATTGCAATCAACAAAAAATTCTCATAGAATCTACTTAATGCATTGATATAAAACAATGATCAAGTTCTGGTCACATTAAATTGTGCAAAGAAAAAGAAAAAAAACATTATGATAAGACACTCACACATCATATAACCCTTTCATGTTTTCCTATTCAAATATTCCTCTCTCTATACATTAATGATAAAAGCATATGTCATAGTCTTAAACATCCTCTCACTAAGCCCAAACCATAGTTCTAATACACACAAAGCACTAGCAGATATGAACATCCCATCACTATCTAAGAAATAGTTACAAACCTGTATATAACTGACCCAATGACGATGACACTCATTTACCTGTCAATGTGTAGACCACCGGAAATAACCGTTATTGGTTTTAAATGTGAGCCTTTGATTCTTCAACACCCAACAAAACATAATTGTATGATAACCATTGATTTTTCATTGGGCGACAACATGAGTCTTGAACTTTCTTAACCGGTTAAAACCTAAGGATAGGGGCCTGTTTTCAAATGGTCTTAAACCCTCAAGATATTACTTAAGTAAATTTCCACCTCTTATAGCCAGTCAACACTCAAATATAACAAAGAAAAATATTCTTTGAAAACCTTCACAAGGTATAAACCCTAGGTCTTAGGGTATAGAGGAGTCTTAAGATTTTAAGTATGCTGAATGCTTTATATTATGAGGTATGAAAATTTTCATAATCAAAACACTAATTTCTGGTTTTCACCCTACGTGATCTAAAACATCCCATCAAAGATCTAAGAAAATGGTTGAAACCTATATATAACCTAATTCAAATTTGATCTATGACACTCATTTACCTGTCAATGTGTAGACCACCGGAAATAACCGTTATTGGTTTTAAATGTGAGCCTTTGATTCTTCAACACCCAACAAAACATAATTGTATGATAACCATTGATTTTTCATTGGGCGACAACATGAGTCTTGAACTTTCTTAACCGGTTAAAACCTAAGGATAGGGGCCTGTTTTCAAATGGTCTTAAACCCTCAAGATATTACTTAAGTAAATTTCCACCTCTTATAGCCAGTCAACACTCAAATATAACAAAGAAAAATATTCTTTGAAAACCTTCACAAGGTATAAACCCTAGGTCTTAGGGTATAGAGGAGTCTTAAGATTTTAAGTATGCTGAATGCTTTATATTATGAGGTATGAAAATTTTCATAATCAAAACACTAATTTGAGCTTACCAACATTTTCTTATCCTCTCTATAGGACATTGGCATTGACGGTGATTTAAATGAAAACAATGCTATCTTCTTTTCTTGAATAACCTTGATCCTCATAAGAGCATTAAGAGAAGGTCCTAACCATATTACCACCCATATTTTGTATAAACATACACCTTTTACAACCTGAATTGAATAATATACCTTATCAACACCATAGAACAATGAGCATCAACACTATTAAGCATTAGCATCATGAACTAAAGGCACAAGTACCTTACTAAGAGATGAACAACAATGACATGAATGACAAATACCTCTGAAAAATCAATTACCCAACATCATGAGATGAACCATAAAATGAATCAATGAATAGTACCACCATGAGATGAAATAACTCCTGAAGCAACTCTATGATAAGAATGATAGATACCTCTAAAAAATCAATTACCCAACACTGTGAGATGAATCATAAAATGAATAAATGAATAGTTACACCATGAGATGAAACAAATCCCGAAGAAACTCTGTGATAAGAATGAAAGATATCTCTAACAAATCAATTACCCAACACTGTGAGATGAACCATAAAATGAATCAATGAAAAGTACCACCATGAGGTGAAACAACTCTTGAAGCAGCTATATGATAAGAATGAAAAGGGAATGATCAAATTTTTTTTGCACCAACATCATGAGAAGTTATTCCTTTTCTTATGACACCATGAAATGGAATACCTTTGTCATCAATGACAAACCATGCCAAAAAACTCCATTTACCTTTGACATCAATGAAAAACAATATCATATAACCATAAAAGCATCAAAGGTTAACATTTAAAGTTAGACAACAATTACTTCCTGCACACTACACATTGATGGCCATGTGGATGTCATGGTTTTTGGTTTTTTAGTCATGCATTGTTTGTTAACTTTTTTGTAGCAATGGTTTAAGTAATGATGCCAAGGTATTGAGCATGGTTATGTTGGTGGATTGGGAACTATGAGGAAGTATTGAAAAATACAATACTACGTTTGTGATTAGATAATGAAGAGGAGAAGGTATTGAAGTTAGTGATTTCATGATTTTATGAAAATATCTATAGAGAAGAATACTTGAATAAGATAACATCAAGGATTGATGTAATGCCTCTATTTTGACTGAATCTATGATTTGTGTTTTCTTTGCAAAGACTAGAAAGATCTAAACATGGTCACAGATGCCTAGATTTTAATTGTTTGTAAGGATAGTATGGGAGTTTGTTTGATAGTGAATTGGATATGAAAATGTCTAAGATTGATTATCATATGGATGTGTAAATGTTCATGAGCCTTGTTGATTATAAAATCTTGTGCCTCTTCAAACAACCTTATGGGAAATTTAGTGAGTGGGGGACCAATTTGCACCTCACTGAATGACCTCCAAGATTTTTATAGAAGCCAACTCTTCTTTGTGTGTTTTGGGGAAAAGGGAAGAAAAAATGTAGAAAAACAAAAGGGTGGTGATGTGCTAAAGGTTTTACAACATTTTAAAGCTTGATCAACTTCCTACTTTTGATAAAATAGACACAAAAGCTTCAAACACTTCATTATTTGGAAAATAATAAGCAACTAAGGCTTGAGAGGGCACATAGAAATCATTCAAATCTCCATGTGGGAAGCATCCATTAAGATCTGACAAAAGCAAGAAAACCAAAAA
>VDFB02135994.1:0-43626 GCA_007258455.2 Sequoia sempervirens
ATTGAGATAATTGAATAGAGTCAATTCAAGAATGCTGAAATGTTTTGTGGTTGATAGAATGCAAGCGCCCAGAGGGTCCACCTCATATTTGGAATTTTTCACAAGATATAGACATAGGAAAAGGGGCATAATGGAAGCGGAGTGCATGCATAAAGAGAGCTCTAGTTAAGGAGCAATTGAAGATTTTAGGAGAAAAATTCAGCGATGCACGTTCTATAGTTGATTGGTGTAGTTCAGCATTGTCACAGGGAGGGACACTTGATTCAACAGTGTGCAGATTCTTTTGGTTAGTTGAGGAGGGTATAGTGGGAGGTAGATTAGATTGTCATACAATCAAAGATTCTTCAAAGATGCATTCATTTCGAAGCTCAGATGTAGGCACATGGACCATTTGGACACGAGAGTTGGCTTGTTTTTGTCAGAGTTGTATTCAGTGCGAGTGGGATCAATGCGATTCAAGTGAGTGGGTGGATACATGGGTACCACATTATCTAACTCCTTTATCTCAAACAATATCCATGACAAATGACACAATGGAAAGTTTAGTTGATTACGACTTGCTTTCAGATCTACTATAGCTAGGACATATTTTTGCAGTTGTTGCACTGCAGGGGAATGAAGAGAGATCAGACTATTGGTTGGCTCGATGTGTGCAGGTAAAACATAAGCTAACACAACTGATGGAAGATGATGATGGTTTCATGTATCCTATAGGTTCAGTTGTGGTTGCAGGAACTTGGTTGTGAACATACATGATTAGAAAGAATGGCATATCTACATTTGAAGACTATGAGAAACACAAAACCATTCTCATGTATTCGCACCTTGTTATAGCAATAAATGTTAAGTTGTTGAAGTATCATGCTAGACCAAAGACAAAACAACTATGGACACTTAGTAATGTTGATCATGAAGTAATATTGGATACTCTTAAGCAAAGAGATGACCCTTCAGGCACACTTGAATAGCATTTTCAAGAATGGAAGGTAGAATGCTTATGTTCATTATGATTAAGTTCATTAGTGTTCTTTATTTAATACTGATATTTTATACACTATTGCAATGCAAGTGTCTTAATAGTGATATTTTGTATGCACTTTTGTGATATTTTTGGCAAGATTGATTATGGACCTGCTGCAACAATAGCCAGCTCTGATCCTTTCAAAGAGGTATGTGTCTTTTATAGTTTGCATCACTATCTCATCATCATTCAAGTTGTTTAGATTAAATATAGATCGTTATTCAGCATATTTTCTATTGTGACAATATAGATTTCTCATTTTCCCACTTTTGTGATATTCCTGGCATGATTGATCATGGACCTGCTACAACAATAGCTAGTTCTGATCCTTTCAAAGAGGTATGCATCTTTTATAGTTTGCATCACCAACTCATCATCATTCAGGTTGTTTAGATTAATATAGATATGTTAGTCTAACATCTTTTCTATTGTGACAATATAGATTTCTCATTTTCCCACTTTTGCGATATTCCTAGCATGATTGATCATGGACTTCTTTGTAGCAATAGCTAGCTTTGATCCTTCGGAGAGGTATGCAATATAGATTACAACAATATAGATTGTAGTTTATTCTAAGCGTCTTATAGTTTTACAATACCATCTCATCATATTTTGTGTCATTTAGAATAATATAGATTGGTTATTCTAAGCTACCTTGATGGTTGTCACGGAGTGCTTAATGAGTCACGAGAACATGAACATACTACTATTGTTGAAGACTGTGCCCTGAATGCCTCTAATAGGAAAATTTTGTAAAATTTGAATTCTCAAATTGGAAACAATGTAAAATGGTCATAATTGTGTATGGGCATATCTATACCCAGTGATGTTTTTTGAAATATTGGTCAAATGTCTGGCATTGTATAAAGGGTATGTTTAAAATGTAAAGGGGCCTATATTTTGGAAACTCATACGTTTTGTAAAGGGGTCTATTTTTGTACTTAATCAAGCTACAACCCAAGGTTTTTTTCCTTGTTCTTTCATGTCAGTATGCTCGTTTGAACCAGGTTTTGTAATATTTCCCATTTATATATAATAAATTATAGTGGCTTGCAACTTTTACTCCTCAAACCCAATTCTTTAATTCACAAGGGTGACCTCATAGTCACAAACCTATTCCCTTTCATTTTAAAATTCAAAATTCAAACTTTTCGCTAAGTGGTGTCATTCACCCACTTTGAGTTGACTAAACACATGTTTGGCATAATCTGATGATATACGCTAGCATTAATAACATACAATATATTCATTATAATCGAAACATTCATTTATCTTATAGCATTGGAGCAATTAATAGTGAGACATTTGATTCAATGCAATAAAAATAGTAACAAATTTCCTAAATACCGCAAGTCCCTAGATATTCAAGAGTAGATGCAAAGATAAACATTCATACATATCAAGCATAATTATCAATACCCTATCAACCATTAATTATGTTGATTGATTTTGTTTGAATGATTGGATTTATACATCAACAACTACCTCATTGATACATTTTCTATTAGGTTTTTCATTTTTTATGTTAAGATATAGTAAATTATATTCACTTGCAATTTGAAGTGTAAATCTCTTGTATTGTTAGAATGAGTACTTGAATGATCATGAGGTGTTGAGGGAAATATTGTTTTCATTAGTATTCTTTGGAATGCTTTGGATATTGTTGTAATGGCATTGAATAAAGAAGGTCATCAATGGGAGTCACACAATCGTTGCCATCAATGAAATTGACCATCTCTCACATGTAATGCTTGGGAGTTACATTGGGAGAAGTGGATCATCTTTCCATAATGTTATGGGTTCCTACTTTGTTGATATGTTCATGGTCGAGGGCTATCTTGAGTGCTATCATAATTACACATTGGGGTGGTTCGTGGTTTTAAACTATCAAGAATGGTTTTGGTGGCAATTAGTTTGGGGAAACCACTTACATGGTTTTATCTTCCCATTTCTTTGTATAAAAACTTTATGTAGAAACGTTATTACATGTCTTGATGTTATTTCAAGAGTGGAAGGCATGGAGAACTGGGTTTTGAAATAAAATGAATAGTTAAAGGTCCAAAAATGGTGGTTTTTTTCACTTGAAAATAAAGTTTTTACCCTAGGGTTTGCAAAAATATTTGAGATACCAGAAGTTTCTTTGTTTTCTAAGCATATTGGGGCCTAAATAAATATTTCTAAGGTGGTGGAAAAGTATGAAAGGTTGTGGAAATGCTACATCCAATAAACCCTCAAGAATTACACTAAAAATAGGGGTTTTTTGATTTGACGGTTACAGGCCCATACAAATGGAATCCAATTGTAGAATCTTTGTTTTCTTGGCAATTTATTTGTTTCCCCAAGGTTTTAGGGGTCTGTGTGGTGTTTGAAGGTATGTTGCTTTGCATTTTTGGGCTAATTAAGTAGCCTGTTCAAGGGTGAATGTATAGGAAGTCAACGCTGGTCCAAAGGAGTCTATGTTGTTTCTCATATATGTTGTGTAACTTGGATATGGGTGTTTGAATCAGTCATGTGTTTGTCTGGTGTTTTGGAAAATTGTGGAGTAATTGGACAAAAACTAGTTTCTCACTATTACAAGGGTTTAAGGGGGTTAAAGAGGGAAATGTGTATTTAGTTGCTTGTCAAGTTTTAAGGGAGTTTTGGACTGTCCAAAGTGGTCAGAATAATCTTGTTAGATGCCTCAAATGGGCAGGTTGCAAAGAGTTTGTGATTGTGCCCTTGTGTCTACATCATTTTTTCACCTAATTTGTTCGGTCCAATGTAGCTCGGAGTGATTCAAGCGTATTTGGGTGCAGAGAACCATCCCTAAGCGTAAGCGTACCCATCGGTGTGTTGGGCAGTCCATTTTGAGTGTCTGAGGCTGCTTGGTGAGTTACACCACTTTGCAACACCTTTGCTTTTTTTGTCAGCAGCTTTTTCCCTCCAGCGAAGAAGTCATCACCATAGGAAGCAGCCTCGAGATACTTAAAAATAAAGAGGTTTTTTGTATATGGTCCACAACATGATCCCATAGCCTGAGCCGGAGTTTGTAAGCATCCACGGTCTTCAAAGAAATAGACAGCTTCAAAGATTCATTTGCCTTTTAGCACTTTGGACTCTTAAGGAAATCGTCGGTCTAATCATGGCTTCCGGGGTGAGTTGGCACCAATTTTGCAGGTGAAAGAGAGACCATCCCTAAGCGTAAATGTTACCCATCCGGACATGTTGAATAGTCTGTTTGGTCATGCAGTACTTGAGTGAAAGTGCACCACTTGCAACTTTACAGCGCGCATCGGCAACTTTTCCACTCAGCGAAGGAGTCATCACCATAGGAAAATGCCTCCTAGATATGCGAGAGAGGTTTTTGTAGATGGTCCCAACTTGATCCCATAGCCTCGGATGGAGATTCTGTAAGCCTCATGGTCTCCAAGAAATAGCCCTTCAAAGATTGCTTCCTTTTAGCACTTTAGACTCTTAAGGGAAATCGTCGGTCAAATGTAGCTCGGAGTGATTCGACGTATTTGGGTGCAAAAGAGAACCATCCCTAGCTGCAGCATCTATCCGACGGTTGAACAAATCCGCTTGTCAGACGAGTTGCGGAGTGAAAAGTTGCACCACTTTAACTTTTACACTTTCTTGCATCCACAACTTCTTTCCTCCACTAAAAAGTCATCACTCACAAGAAAAACGCCTCAAATAGCAAAACCGAGAGAGGTTTTTGTAGATGGTCCCAACATGATCCCATAGCCTTGGATGGAGAGTCTGTAAGCATCACGGTCTTTGAGAAATAGACCTTCAAAGATTGCTGCCTTTTAGCACTTTGGACTGTTAAGGGAAATTGCTGGTCCAATTTAGCTCGAAGTGATTTGGTGTATTTCGGTGCAAGAGAGGACTATCCCTAGTGTAAACGTACCTATTCAGATGTGTTGGAAAATTTTGTTTGGTCGTACGAGTTGCAGAATGAAAGTTGCACCACTTTACAACTTTACACTGCTTGCATCTGGCAACTTTTCCCTCCACTAAAAAGTCATCACCATAGGAAAATGCCTCCGAGATAGCAAAAACCGAGAGAGGTTTTTGTAGATGGTCCCAACACGATCCCATAGCCTTGGACGAAGAGCCTATAAGCATCACGGTCTTTGAGAAATAGACCTTCAAAGATTGCTGCCTTTTAGCACTTTGGACTCTTAAGGGAAATCGTCGGTCCAATGTAGCTCGGAGTGATTCGGCATATCTGGGTGCAAGAGAGGACCATCCCTAGCATAAACGTACCCATCTGAACGTGTTAGAATAGTCCATTTGGTTGTACGAGCTGCGGAGTGAAAGTTGCACCACTTTGCAACTTTACACTACTTGCATCTGGCTAATGGAGGGTCAGGTTTTGGTTCTATGTCTTCCTCTATTTGATTCTTACCCTTATCTTTATCCTCTCCTAACTGTACCTTCATCTTGCTTGCAGTCTCTGCCACCTCTTCTAGTTTGTGCTTCATCTCTTCCATAGCCTCTTCAAGATGCCTATTCTTTTCTTGTTGCTTTGTCAAGTCTCTAGCTAGCTCTACATTGGTCATCGTGGTGTTCTCTCCTATGGATTCACTTCTTTCTGACATTCACTTCTCAATTACCAAGCCTTGTATGGCTCTGATACCAATTTGATGGGGAGACTTACCTTTCAAGAGCACTCTTGCTCTTCCCAAGACCTATTCTCTAGTCTTCCTAGGGTATTCCTCTCTACCCTATTCAGGGATCTCTCCTAAACCCCTCTCACCTCATAAGACTCTCCACCAATTTCAAATTCTTCTCCATTACTCTCAATTCACCACTAGGCTTCCCTGGGCTCCAAACTGACCCAAAGTGTCCTAACCACTCCAGGGCTAGGAAAGGTTATTCTACTGTCTCTTTGTTGATTTGACACCTCACTGATCCATCTCATTGGATTCTTTCACCATTCTCCCATCGCTTTCTTGAAAAACTCCATTTTAGGCCTTGTAGCCTTTTGCCCCAACTAGGCCTCCTAGAACTCGTTTTCTTGGCTTTTCTCAAAAACGGTCTTAACAACCCCCAAATATTTTTTGATATTCTTTCTAGTGGTACCTTAGGATTCAATATTTACCAGGTGTAAGGTTTCCCAAGTGGCCGTTCATATGACTGTCCTCATACCTCCCTAATTTCAAGGGTTTCAAGGGTTTTAGCTCCTTTTTCCAAGTTTGAGGGCTTCAATGACCTCCTCAACTCTCCTCCTTGCACACACATTTCTGGAATACATGTGCCCACACTTCTATTCTCTTGATTGGCACAAACCAATCCATTTAGCATCTTTCTTTACTGTTGTCCTCTCCAAGCCACTAGCCAGAATGCACTTGCACTTGCCTAGTGCTTGATAGTTTCTTCACTTCCCCTGCAAACAAAGACTCCTAAACCTGTATGTACATTATTTACACAGTCCCAAGCTTTAAAGTTTCCATGAGAGGAAAGCCACAGGAACTCAAGTGGGACTCATTATTCACAAAACTGGCCCAAACCGGTAGTGAGTCCAAAACCCAGAAACTTGCAAAACCTTAACCAGTTGGTCTAAATGACTAATCTAATGCTAGGTACAGTAAGTAAATGAAACAAATGAAACACTCAAAGCATCAGGTTAGTCCTTTCAATCCATTCTTGACTGGATGAAGGCTCAAACACAAAAATGCACTCAAAAGTTGTTGAATTCCAATCACACAAAAATGCTCTCCAAGTCTCAATTAGTGAAAATGAACTTCCAACCCAGGTATTAGGGTTTTGATGACCTTATATACCTTTCTCCCATGTGCTATGACTCTTGGGTTGGACTTAGAACAACATTAATGCTATTTTTCAACTTTTAGGCCAAATTACCAAGGCAACATTGCCAAAATGCTCAAATTGCCAAGATTTGTCTAGGAACTCATAAAGTTCAAGACTCTAATCCAAACCTACCCTAACACACTCTCAAAAAAAACCTAGGGAATTTATATCATATTCCTTATTCCCTTGGTGGTTGGCTAGAACCACCTACAAGCCAAAAATCACTAAGATCTTCCAAAAGACCTTAAGGTGCTCCTGCACCAGTTTGGAGGATGAAACTTGTTTGGATTTGTGAGGGAAATTTCACATAAAGGTTGCATTTGTACACCAAGCATAGTGGATTTCAGCATCCCAATATTTTTCTAAAAAAAAAATTGATCATTGTAATCTTGGTTATGAGCAAACAATTAAAGCAAAAAAATTGTAATCATCAAGTGAGTCATTTGAATTAAATACTCTATTCCAACCAACTTATATGTGTAGATCTATTTATCATATGTGAATGTTTTAGATCTAAATATCTTGTTTAAATGTTTTGGCTGATTTTCATTGAATTATTCCAAATCTGAGAAATTTGTATGAATAATTTAGTTAAGGATCATTGCATTTATCATTGAGCCTATGGTCAAATGTTCTCATCCTATGACATAAGTCTTGAATTGCTTTAATCAGTTCTGACAAGTCATGACCTCTTGATTGGGAAGGTTGTAACTCCCCCATTCATTCAGACAACCAAATGTATGTTTGTTGACAATATCAAATAAAACCTCCAGCCAGGGTCTGCTAGTGTAGGGAGAAGCAATGCATGAAATTTTCTTTTTGATTTGGGCTAAATGTGATTAGGACAGGCCCTGACAGGGTTGTATCAAAGCCCAAGAGAGAGATATGTTGAGGAAGAAAATAGAGAAATTATTGTGCATTAGCATGTCTCATTTTATTTATAGAAGAAAGTACAGTGCACAACAATCAAGAAAAAGCTAAAATCCATCTATGAAATAAATTACTCACTATCAAAACTAACCTTCAAATTAAAGAAGAATTTAAGAAGCTATATTTTCATATAACTTCTTCAAATGTATTTAAATTATTGTACAAGGAACATAAAATATTAGAGATGCACTTTCCAAGCAATGTTGTTTTCCTATCAGTTTATGTAAAACATAATTATTGTGAGGATTCTACTTAAGATTCAATTAATCAAGGAAATCAGAAATGTTTTGGAGTTTTGTTCTACCAATGCAATTATTTTCTATACTAGCCATTATGGAGAAGTGGTTTATACAAATAATTGAATCTTCTAGTCAACAAATGGTCACAACATCTTGGGATGGAATGATTAAAATATGGAACATTGATGAAGGCAGAGGTAGTTGGGAAACAACTTTTGGCTCATCTAAGAAGACACAAAGTGCCAGTAAGTATATGAAGAATGGTCATATGATATATTATTAGTATTCATATGGGAGTCTAGCCATATTAATTTTTTGAAAAAGGTGAATTTATGTTATATAAAAAAATTGATGGTTACAAATGGACCACCAAATTTACTAAGGCATGGGAAAGTTGACAAAGAAGAAAATCAGATGGTGTAGGGTTAATCATATGAGTATCTAGTTGTTACTTATGCAATGTGAAATAATGCTTTGAGTTTGAAAGATGTGCAATGCAATGTAATCAGCAATATGAATATAAACTACATAATATTTAACCATTCTTTTATGCTATTGTACATTGATATTTAACCATTGCTTCAAAGAGTTTAATCATGCACATGAGGAGGAAACTAAATTTTGATTGTCAACTTCTATATATATCAAATTATCCAATAATCAAGTGTATGTCCATATACAAAAATGGCATCAACGCAAACTCAAACAAAGTTTTACAATATGTGGCATATGCCATCCCTCGATCTATTCAAAATTTACATGCCAAAATGTCTATCTCATCCTAAACTATCGGGTGGATCATCAAAATGGAGCCTCTTTGAAGCACCTGGCTTCTCAAGGTAGCTGACAAGAAAAAGTCAAACCACAATTGAGATTAGTTATACTATATAATTTAAAATTGAATAATTAACATAAAATTCAATACACATTGAATTATAATTGAACTCTAAAATTGAAATCTTGATTATCTCAAATATACGTCTCTTTGAAGGGTCGGAGTCCTAGAATATACCCCTCTCAAAGAACTAACCAAACCAACTTTTGTAACGCCAATCTATATATGTGAACAAAAACATGAAATTGATCCAAGTTAGCATAGAATTGTCAGTAATAAGAACATATTTACCAAGCACAAAATAAAATAAACACATACCTCTTTAGGTTGATCTTTTTTGTATCTCCTTTAGGTGTCTCAACACCTCCTCCTTCATTCGAATACCTACTCCTTCGGTGTTGTGGCACTTATCAACAATGATGTATAGCTCACAACCACCTGTATATAAAAATGACAAGTACATATGAAACTACGAATCTATGTCAATGTATGCATAATCAATAAAAGATCTTATAAATTTTAATTCAATCAAATTTGAGTTCAATTACCTTTCCCTTATCCAACACTGTGCCTCCATAGTCTGGAGAGCGTCGCACCTCGCTCGCACTAGGTGTTTGCTACAAGTAGAGAGTAAGATAAACATATAAGTTAATATATAATTTCATTATTGACAATTCAAATGACAAGCAAATATACAGTAAAAAAATGTAAATGAGTGAGTGAGAAAATACATACTGTGTGCGTGTCGAGGCCAAATGAAATGGCCCTAAGGGTGCTATCTATCACCTGTGTGAGCTCCTCCTCAGACATTAACTATTAAATAGACCATGTAAATAAATATTAGTACTTGATACTATCTCTTATTAATATTCATTTTTAAAAAAATGCAAGTTATGAATTTACACCTTAAATGTTACCCGTAACTACTCCAATGTCCACCTCTAGCAGGAGAGGACTCTGTAGGGTGTGCTCCACTTCCTATGTGTGATCTGCTATAATCTCCACATCCCGGATGTCATAATCAGAAGTGTCTAAAGGATGCTCAGGGGGTTGTACAATAGGACCCAAACATATTTGCTGGCACATATTGAAAATATGTGGCACACAAATATGTGGACCTAAGGAGGATGATGTAGCAGCACTGATCCATCGCCAAGATCACCAGACTGTGGTTGAGCTACTAAAGAAGCATGGGAAACCAAAAGACCACTCAAAGAGTGAATGGCCTAGATAGTTTGTGTGGCTGCATCCTCCGTAATATCTGGATGTTGTACTGAGGTGCAGAGGAAGGGGAGGATGGGGAACATGTGGGCACCTAACTACTCTAGTTGCCCCTAGCCTATCCTGGGGCATACCTCTACCAACGCCCTGGAAGGGTTTAATGTCAAAGTAATTGACATGATTCCCTAACAAAAACTCAGCATATAATTTTTTAATAAAGTAAAAAGGTACATCAAGATTATTGTTGGGTGGTTTATCAAAAACTATGCCCCTATGTGTGCACCATTTTATAGAAAGTTTTGGCTTGTTAACATTAACTGGCAAACTAGTGTTGGGGTTAATAAATAAAGAGGCTATTTGGGCTTTTGTTATTTGGAGATCTTTCACATCATCATAAGACATTCCACATGCATAATATTGCCTCATGGTTTCTCATCACGAATGAAATGCATTATGTTGGGTGGAGAGGGTTTCTACATTTGTAATTATTCTTGTCAATGTGGTTGACATGCGGGATAATCGAGGGATTTTCCTATAAACATCACAAATTCCCCTCAATTGCTCCAATTTTTCATGAATTAACTGTTCAATTGATGGCTGTGGAGGTGGTGGAGCATTTGGAATTTTTTCATTTTGATTCTCAGCTGGTGGATTTTTATTTTCAACTAGTGAAATTTGTGCATTTTCATTCTCAGTAGCCATAATGCCTGATTAAAGTTAAAAAATAATTAATATAAAATTATACAATATAAATGAAACACTATTTTTAAATCAAAATCCATTAAAAACATTCATTTTTTTATCAAAATCTATTTTGAACTCAATTGTTTCATAAAAATTCAATCAAAAACCCTATTTTGAAAAAAAATCCACAAAAAACATTCATTTTTTTATCAAAATCCATTCTCAATTCAATTTTTTCATAAAAATTCAATCAAAAACCCTATTGTGAAAAAAAATCCACAAAAAACATTCATTTTTTTATCAAAATCTATTCTAAACTCAATTTTTTCACAAAAACTCAATCAAAAACCCTATTTTAAAAAAAAATCAACAAAAACCATATAAAATTATTCAAATCTAAATCAAAATTGAATCAAATCAAATGAAAATAAAAAAACTTACCTTTCCAAATCAAATTTAGCCTATATCGGATATCTGTTACGCGAAGAATGGATCCACTATGCGCCCACGAGTTCTTCTCAACCGAATGACTTCAAAAAAGCAAAAGAAGTTTTTAATATATACTTTTTACAAATCGGATATCCGATTTGTAAAAGTAGCTTTGGTGTTTGGTATGGTGACACCCAAGCCTAAAAAAAGTCAACATGTTCTTTTCACGTTTTTTCGGTCGATGAAAGATGTTTTTTTTTCCTCATTGCCACTTTTTGGCCCACCATTAACCTGCACATACCCACTTGACTAGGGTTAGGGAAAAATAAAGTTTGGGTTAGGTTTGGGGTTCAATTAGGGCTATATTTTAATAAGGATTATGGTTCAATTAGGGTTAGGGTTAAGGTGAGGGTTATGGCTTAATTAGGGTTAGGGTTAAAGTGAGGGTTAGGAACGAATAGGGTTTGGATTAGAGTTGGGGTTCAATCAGGGCTAGAGTTTAATTAAGGTTAGGGTTCAATTAGGGATAGGGTTATGATAGGGTTAGGGTTAACATTAGGGTTATACAACATAGCTTGGGGTAAAATTTATGGTTAGGATTGGGGTTAGGTTTAGGAATCAACTAGGGTTAGGAACAAATAGATTTTGGGTTAGCATTAGGGTTCAATTAGGGCTAGAGTTTAATTAGGGTTATGGTTCAATTAGCCTAGTTAGGGTTTAATTAGATTTAAGGTTTGATTAGGGTTAGTGTTCACTTAGGGTTATGGTTAGGGTTCAACTATAGTTATTTTAATTAGGGTTATAGTTAGTGTTAGGCTTCAATTATGGTTAGGGTTAGGGTTCAATCAGGGTTAAGGTTATGTTAGGGTTTAATTAGGGTTAATATTATGTTAGGGTTAGGGTTCTTGATTAGAGTTAGGCTATGGTTCAATTAGGGTTAGGCTTAACATTAGGGTTACACAATATAGGTTGGGGTAAAGGTTATGATTAGGGTTGGGGTTAGGGTTAGGACTCAACTAGGGTTAGGAACAAATAGGGTTTAGGTTAGGTTTGGGGTTGAATTAGGGCTAGAGTTTAATTAGAGTTAGTTCAATTAGGGCTAGAGTTTAATTAGGGTTAGGGTTCAATTAGGGTTAGGGTTAAGGTTCAATTAGGATAAGTTTTCACTTAGGGTTATTGTTAGGGTTAATATTGGGGTTAATAGTAGGGTTATGGTTTAGATTGGGGTTAACGTTAGGGTTAGGGTTTAACATTAGGGTTAGGTTTTAGGGTTAGGGTTAGGGTCAGGGTTTAACATTAGGGTTAAGGTTTAGATTAGGGTTAAGGGTTAAGGGTTAGGGGATAACACTAAACCTTAACATTAAACCCTAATGCTAACTATAACCCTAATCATAAGTGTAAACCCTAACCCTCACCATAATCATAATCGTAAACCAAATCCTAACCCTAATGCTAATCTTAACCATAATCCTAACCTTGACCCTAACCCTAACCTAAACCATAACCCTGACCAAATATAAATCCTTACTCTACCCCTAATTATAATCCCAATCCAAACCTTAATAGGAATTCCAACCCTACCCTTAACACTAACCAAAGCCTTATTCCTAACTTGAAACCTATTATAATTATAATCCAAACCCTACCCTAACCATAATTTTACCCCTAACCCTAACATAATTCTCACACTAAATATGACCATAAACCCAACCTTAACACTAAACCCTAACCCTAATCATAATAATAAATATAAACCAAACCCTAACCCTAATGGTAACCCTAACCATGATATAAACCCTAATCCTAAATGCTAACTCTAATCATAACCCCAAATATATTAATTTGTTTAATGTGTTATGCACGATGCGGCTGCTACTAGCGTATCTATCTTAATATATTAATCTATATATATTATATGTTGAGAGATTTCATTTTTGAGGCGTATTTTTTAAATTAAAAAAAAAAACAAAAAAGCAAAAAAATACGCCTCAAAAATGAAATCTCTCAGCGTATAATATATATAGATTAATATATTAAGATAGATAAGCTAGTTCTAAGTATTTTTATTTATTAGACTTACTCTAATGCTTATGGGTATTTTCTTTTAAGATATTTGTTGTTTATGCTACCTAGTAATATGTTTATTTTTTTATTGTGGACAGGTACAGAGCAAGGAGAAAATGCAAAACCAGTGTCTTACTAGATGCATTTACAACCCATTTCATGTGCAACAATGACATCACTGAAGACATGCATTCACAAAATTTAGTTTTAGTTTTAGTTTTTTTCAATTTTAAAAGTATAATAAATCAGCATTTTGCATAATGCAAAAGATTTTGTATTCAAAACTCTATATATAGAGTTCTTTGTAACATATTTTATATACAGTTTAAATATATAGAGAATTATTTTCCAATGTTGTTTCAATCCCAAATTTTTTGAAGTTTTAATAACATAAGAGCTTTAAAATTTTATATGTTTCAATCACAACATAATTTTCTCTTGGTTTGCAATTCCATAGACTAGTTATTGTAACAACATTCTCCAAACATAAGAGTTTACATACACATCTGAAAAAATTAGTTCATAAATGACTAAATAAATGATTAACATGACTAAATAAATTACTAAACCATGACTAAATAAATGACTATAATGACTACCATGACTAAATAAATGACTGCCATGATTAAATAAAATAACTATTATGACTAAATAAATGACTACCATGACTAAATATATGAATAAATTAATGACTAAATATATGACTAAATAAATCACTACCATGACTAAATAAATGACTAGTTAACAAAAATCAATGACTAAATTAACAACTAAATCAATGACTAAATTAATGACTAAATCAATGACTAAATCAATGACTAGATAAATGACTAAAATAGTTTAGTCATAAATTTGGTTGTGTTATAAATGACCGGAAATAAACTACTAATGGTCAGGTGACCAAAATTAGTCATTTATATGCAATTTTTAGTAGTTTATTTAGTCATATATTGTTGTTTTTGTACTAGTGAGCATAATGTATTTTTTTATCCGATTTTTCTCTAGTGGTACTAGTGGTAGACATGCTTATACAATGTGAAATTGTGAATTCCCTCTTAGTCCTCAATTTTTCTTAATTCTTAGTTAGACAAAATAAGATTTTAAGAAATGATGAAACATAGTCATTAGAATTCTATCTTTCACTTACCCGGATTTTAATTCTTGAAAAGATTAATATTGACAAGCAGGGACTAGCTTTGTTGGAAGTGGAACCCAGAATCTCCCTAGTGCACTAGAATGAACAATCTGAAATCTCCTTGTGTGCTAACCCTCTCACTTAAAAATAAAATCACTTAGTATTAGAAAGTTTTCTTTTTTCAAACATTAAAGTGAATGGAACATCAATGTGTTGCTTCTGAAATACACAATTAGTACATGGTTGTCTTGCACTGACAATAAATTCTAAACCGTTGATCTTTTAAATTTAATGGTTATAGGGTGATTCTGAAGGTTTAAGTTTGCAAGACTAGTTCTTAGGGCATTTCATTCCAGAATGCAATTACAACCATCCATCAAATGCTCATCTAATGGTTGAGTAATTTATGATATAAAAAATAAACATGTGTTTTAAAGTTGTTTTAAACTTTAGTGCACTAGGATTGACATCAAGGCCAAGGGGTCGGTAACTTAACATTGCAAAGGACTTAACAAAATGAATAATGATAACGAGAATTGAGGGAGAAGGTCAAAGAAAAATTTGAAATCAATAACATTTCGATAAACCCTAGCAAGAGTAACAACTTTTAGTGTTTATAATTTTTTTTTAATTTGATGGCAACTTTCTTTTTTCATTTGTATTGCTTTATGTTTTAAATCTGCATGCAAATATTTCATAAATAGATAATACTTAGTTTCTTAAAGGAAAAAAAAATTGATTTGAATAGAGTCATAGACACTGAACTCAAAAATTAATTATTTATTGTAAATGAATAACGAAGAATAACACAACCATTTATTTTATTACAATTGAATCACAATGTTATATTATTACATATCATTTTAAAGATGAGTAGAGCATGCAAGCTCCTATTTTGTATAAATGACATATGTAACTTTTCATAGACACAATTGATTCCAAGCTACTACTCATGACAATGGATAATAAATTGATTCCAAGCTTCTGTTGGTGACAATGTAATACAAATGCAGCTCTGAAAATAAATGCATAGGGCTTGTCTGGCCAACCATGCTGGGTAAATGGGAGATGTGAAGATAAAAAATACAACTATCACAGCTTCCATGAATCTGGATAGCTCATAGTGAGTTTGTAAGTCCATAGTTCCTCTTTGTGAAAGCACTTATCTCCATTAGAGCTCCTCATCCTGGTTCAAAACCTGTCTAAGAAGTTAGGTGAACCAGATCAACTTCTTTCCAATTCCACCCATTCTGAACTTGAAGGAAATTGGTCTTCTACTTTGTAACTACATAACTAGAGGCAAGAGAATTTAGAGTATCCCCAATACTACCACATCATCTTCTTCCTTATTAACCTTACAAAATGAAAACCCTTATGACAATTTAAAACATTGCACTCAATAGTAAAGCCTTTGGCCTTCAATGAATGATTTTAGTTGTGTTCACTATCCCTATTTATGGGCCATCAGCACCACTACCAGCCAGATCCATTTTCACTTGTGAGTCGTGTGAGGTTGGGTATAATGATAATAATGCAAACCAAAAAGCCAACTAAATCAATTTGTGTAACTTAAGTCTTACATTTACAATTAGAATGTTTATTTTGATTGACATCTAGCTAGATGAAAACTATACCTCAAGCTAACAAGCTATAAAAATCGTCACTCAAAGGATATGAAATCATTACAAATCTTGTTTCAATTGATCACTAGATTAATACATCATCATTTATAGTACATTGTACAATTTTTCAATTTCAAGCTATCCAATCAATCACTTTGGATGTACATATGGCATTAATCCACAGTACTACAACCACACTTTCTTCAAAGTAAGAAAATCCAATGGATATGCAAAAATCAATAGAAAAGGATGAAATTTGATAAAAATAAAGCACATGCCACGTGCCATACTTTCTGCCATTTTCAGTATCAAGTTATCAAATCAAACATTTCACTTGCTTCGGATTAGAAATTTAGAATAGCAACCTAATTTTGAATCTTTGATAATTGTTGATCTTTGATGAACTTAGCACTGACTGTTGATTCCATCCTCTTTGCAACTGAAATATTCTTTTTCACTTAGCTTTCCTCCATTCCCATGCATCTCCTTCATTAGCTTTGTGGTCCTCACCACTCTTTACAAGCCACATGTCAGCAGCCCGCTTCCCCTCTAAGATTTATAAGTTTTAAATCAATAGTCGCGGGCTAGCAGGATACGACCCAGATCAACTTGACAACTGTCAACTTGCTTCCCCTTTAACCAATAGGCCAACAACCATAATATATATTCTCCTTTAGAAATAGATGGCTGAGATTAGAACATCTTGATGAATAATTTTGCATGTGCTCATACATCCTTTTAGTAGCATGTTGTTTAACCTTTCATAATTGTTGAGAAATATTTCACCAAATATTCCCATGCCCTTTATAGTTTTATAGGCGGTGGTGATGATACCACGTTGCTCATCCCCGCTATCCCTCCACAAGCACAAATTTGAGAGTGGGTCCCCCACAAGCTAGTAGGGAATGACTGAGATTCATTTGTCAGAGAACATCTTAACCATTGGTTTGTTCATGTTTAGCCATCAACACCTTTGAACAGTGGTAAGGCCCACCATGAGGGTGAACGGGTGATCAAATATTTTCATCATCCCATGGATTTGATGGCATGATCCAAATTTCACACAAACCAGCACCACCATTATGATGAAGGATCACTAAACTGTATAAAAAACATAAGGTGGTAGTTGCATAAGAAAAGTTTCAAAAAAATATTTTCGTCTTGTGGAAGGAGAGTGATGGACACTCCCATTTTTCTCAACACCACAAGGTAGCAGCAATCTTTTATGGGGACCGAAATAAGGTTGAAAGGGCTGTTGGTTTCGTCTCACCCATTAATTCTATGGGAAACCAAAAAGGTCTTGGGAAAGGATTTTTTTCTTTCACACCAGAGGTTTAGGGAAAATGCAAACATTTCTGCCATGTTTCTTGCAATGTTGTTATACATGGGTGTCTCTAATGCCAAAGCAAACAAGTTGTGTCATATGGTATTCACACACGTAGTGTTGGGGGAGATTGATGAGGCCCTTGACAATGTGGATGGAAACCTAATGGTGCCAATGTTGCAAAATTACTACATGTCATTCGGCAACGAAGTTAAGGTCAATAAATTTCATGTGATGAGATCCCTCAACCCGACGGTATTGGAGAAACAGTGGGGAAAATTTGAAAGAAGCATTAGCTTCCTGCTAACTTGGTTGCATGGATGGTGAAGACATCGGTCAGAGGGTGGGAACTAAAATACCTAGAAGAGGAAGGTCTTGTGGGAAAAATGGTTGCAGGCGACAATGATGATTGGGAACTGGGGACTGCAAAAGAGTGGATAGAGAACGATGCCAGAGACCTAGAAGCAAAGGCCAACAGTCCTACTCATTACATGTGTGGAGTCGAGTGCCCTGTGATTGTAGACTACCTAGAATACAAAAAGGGTCTTGTTTATAGTATAGTGTGTCAGGTCTAGGGTATATACATAAATGTGTTTTGCTTAAGGTTTCTTTGTTTACAAAGGCCATTTTGTAAGATATGATGATAGAAGGGTAAGTCCATAGTGATATTCTCTATAAGTATGGTGGTTGAATATGACAGTATCTGGGGTGGAGCCAAATTGCTCAAATCAAATGTACTCCTTTTTTTATTTAATACAAGGTGTTGCCCCTTAGTAGCTATTAATCGAGCAAAAAAAAATATTAATAAAATGTCAACCATTGGATTTTGGAGATCTAATTGTTCTAGTGTTATTCTGAAGGTTTGAATTTGCAAGTCTAGTGCTTCAGACATTTGCTTCCAGAATACAACCACGATCGTCCATCAAAAATTCATCGAACAATCATGGGTTATATTGATTTGCATTGACATATGGCTTCATACATAATGAATATGTTGACACTTGTCCTCATTTCAGACACTTTATGAAGGAATTTGGATGTGTGGAAAATTTATCCCAGAATAGAACAATATGTAGCATTTGATATTTTTGCCACCCACACTATGATTTATTATTGGCATGCTAGTTTAATTCGCCAATGGTTTTTTTCTTCATTTGAAAAAAGGTTTAATTTTCCAATGAAAATATTTTTTGGTTTGAAAAAAAATTTGAATCACCAACAAAAATATTTTATTTGTTTGAGCATAGCTTTAATTCGCCAATAGAAATATCTTGGTGGTTTGAAAACATGTTTAATTCGCCAATGGAAATATTTTATTGGTTTCAAAATAGGTTTTAATCGCCAATGAAAATATTTTATTGGTTTTTAAAAAAATTGCAACCCACTAGGATTTTCCACAAACTTCTAGTGATTACAAAAGATTCACCAATTGAGATTTTTTTCCCAGAAAACGAAAAAATTCACCAATAAAATTAATATTTTTATCATGAAGTATACAAGATTTGCCAAGATTTTACACCTTCGCCGAGGGGCGGGGGGGGTATTAAAGTTATCCCTACAAGGGGGATCAAAATTTCGGACCCTTGCAATGTCAAAATAAAAAATTTATAGTTTAACATTATAATGGTCAGGAGTTTCTTGGAAAGAAATTCTTAGAAGGATGATAACCATCATTTGGCCGAATAAGCAGCTTGTGGAGACCAACTAATTTCTGTCTGGTCATGACACATAGTCATTAATGACTAATTTTAAGAGTAGTTATGATTGTGTCACAATTTTTGATTGGCAAGATGAAGGAATGAACCAACACCTACTTTATGTAGGCCCTATGGAAACATACTCGTGAAAATTTTGCCACTTCTCACATCGAGCAATTGATTGTATGCCACCTATGATTGTTTTTTCATGTAAATATTTTAAATGTAGAAGATTTATTTGATCTCAAAACACACTCTTGAATTTCCATCACATCACTTCACCTAACTTATTAATTTTAAGGAAATTTGAGTGTACTCTCTTTCATTAATTGCCTTCAAGTGGATTCCACTAATTTTCTCTCTCCATTCTATAAATTAACTATGGTGCTTCTCATTTTGCATAATGATAATTGCAGTCTCAGACATGTCAAGTACTTCTAGTGATGTTGATTTTGAGATTAAGAGTGATTTCCTCACCATTGAGGATGTGGAATATAGTATTGTGTAGAGGTTAGTTGTAGACCAACTTCAAGAGGTCTTCCTCATCCACAGCGATGTAAAGGAGGGATTCATCTGGAAGATTATTGATGAAAATTTCTTATTCCAGGTGCATGTTCACAACTCTAGTCTGCTGGAGCATTTCATTTACAATATCGTATGCACTTCTAGGAGATTTGAATGGGGAATTCATGCAGTTGAACGCCTGGTGAGGCCAATATATTTATGCATCTGCATGTGGGTCTGGTGGGTGATGCAATCCACATCACTACTGCATTGGGGAATGAACAAGCTAGGAAATTAGTTGCCCTACTCTATGTCGAACTAGAATGCAACATGATGGAGACTTTTTCCCCTATATTGAATTCAATGAAAACCTCTTTTCACCCATGCAGATTGAACATCTACATGAAGTAATTGAGGGCATTATGATCCTCAATTTCACCCTCTATGCTTGAGACCCCTTACGTTGAAATTACCTTTTTGTGATGTAATATACAAAATATACATGTATGAATATATATCTTTTGGCTTTCAAATCTATATTTTGTGATGTGAATGTTCTCAAAAATTCTCGACTTTATCTTTGCTTTTTTATTTTTTTGCAATGCACTTTTTGTTCCCATGTCTACAATGTATCTCATTAATTGTGCATTTTGAATGTTATTCTTTTCTACAATATGTTCATTTTTTATAGCATTACTTCTTTCTACGAATGCATTCATAGAATAATGATGTACATATCGGCTCAAATGCATAAAAGTTAGATTTTAGAAAAGGTTCACAAAATGTCTTCGGAGTCCACCCTAGGTTTTGAAACTGTGTTCATCACCCGCTATGCCAAAATAACCCTTAAAATGCCTCCAAGTCCCCTTTTTTAGTGAGCTCCTCCAAAAGTACCTCTTAAGAAATATGTGCAACTTTCTTTAAGACACTAGTACACAAACAACAATATATGACTAAATAAACTACTAAAAATTGTATATAAATGACTAAGTTTAGTCACGTGACTATTAGTGGTTTATTTGTAGTCATTTATAACACCACTAAATTTATGACTAAACTATTTTAGTCATTTATTTAGTCATTGATTTTTAGTCATCAATTTGGTCATTGATTTGGTCATTGATTTAGTCATTGATTTAGTCGTTAATTTTAGTCATTTATTTAGTCATTTATTTAGTCATATATTTATTCATTAATTTAGCCATATATTTATTCATTAATTTAGTGATTGATTTTTGTTAACTGGTCATTTATTTAGTCGTGGTAGTCATTACTTTAGTCATATATTTAGTCATATAATTAGTCATATATTTAGTCTTTAATTTGGTCATTAATTTAGTCATTAATTTAGTCATATATTTAGTCATTAATTTAGTCATATATTTAGTAATAAATTTATTCATTACTTTAGTCATTAATTTAGTCATATATTTAGTCATTAATTTAGTCATTTTTATTTACTGGTTTCCATTAATTGGTAGTAAATATAGTCATGAAATGAATAATTTATTAAATACCATAAATTTTATAATGCAAAACTAACATAATATTAAACTTGAACTAAAACATAAAAGCAAATAAAAATATTACATATACGAACAAGCTACAACATGCTAGAATTAAAAGATTGATTCAACATCATGATAAATAAAGGTAATTTACAATAAAAAATTTAATGCAAATATATATATATATATTATCAAGTTACAAGATGTCAAAGTTGTCTAAGAGTATATATGTAAATATAATAAAAATGTCAAAGCTATCTAAGAGTTTCCAACTCTTTCAAATATACCATGATAATTAAGATCCCTGAACAATACATTCAAAATACTGCATAAAGTAGTGAGCCAAGATGTCTAACATTAACTATTACATGATAAACATGTTCAACTATGTCATTTTCTACAAATATTTTAGTGGCCACCATGTGAAGGTTCCCTCTTTCTCTTTCAGACGAACAACTCCATCTATTTTATCTTCATAAACAAGGGATATGTTACTTGTGACCTTTAGAATGTTTACATTTGCATCTCCTATTCCTTTCAAGTTGACTCCCTAACTTTATCCACTTCTTTGAGTTTATCAATACATTTATGCAAAAAGAAAATAAAATAACACATTATATTACATAGGTAATGATTACCCTTGTTTGCATAATAAAAAAACCATTACTTAAATAGTACTTGCATGTGTGTGTTAAAATAATTGCAAAAGAAAATTTTTTAAAATAATTGCAATGATAATCTAATTTACTAAAAAATCAACACTCATTGGGCTGCTTACAATGTTACTATTAGCTTCATGCTAATTAGATACAAAGGCCAGAAATATAAACACTACATTACCATGCATGCAATATGAGAGCACTAATACTACTACTGCAAGGTGAAGGTGAAATACATTGGGATGTACAAAAACAGTGGCATTAAAGCTCTAAAATATAACCCCATGCATTCAAAAATAAAAAATAAAAATGGATTTTAAAAAAAAAGGTATAAAGTTGTAGAACAAGAGATAAAAACTATTTTTTTTAAAATTGAAAGGAATTTCCATAGCCTAGAGATATAGAGAGCAAATAAAATAAAGAGTTTAACTAATGAATTGTTAAATATAGATTTATGTAGTTTATATTCATATCTTTGATTACATTACATTGCACACCTTTCAAACTCAAAGCAATACTTCACATTGCATAACTAATAACTAGATGTTGATAGATGACAAAATTTCAATTACAATATAGTTTTTAAAAAGTCAACCTAAGTAGTTATGCAATTACTTCACATTGCATAACTAATAACTACGAGCAGCTACCAATTACATTTTCTTGTCATGGTATTCTATGAGACCACATTTCTTTGAGGAATTTTTTCAAACAATTCATTTCCTTGTCTATGCTACCACATTTTCCATACATGTCTACCAAAGCATTTTGTCAAACATTTCACTGCCTTGGAAAAAATATATCAAAAGCATAATAGTATGAGGCTCCATAAATCTTTCCCCATCCCTAAATAAAAATTAGCACTATCAGCCTAACAATGCCTCATCAGTGGAACCCCCATTATAGCCTCGTCGATGGCCCGATGAAAGCAACTCATAACCTCGTATCGGTGTAACAATACCCTATCAGGTTGACTCCTAAGACACTCTCCCTGATAGACCAATAGAGTCAACAAAAGTAAGCACATTGTTGTGACACATGAACATCAGTGGAACAAATGTTTGCATTCCCCTGATGGCCCGATATAACCATGGATTATCAAGTGCATAATGTATATCAGTGGAGTTGGGGTGAATCGGGCTGACGTCATCCGACGTCCCACCGATAGACCTAAGGAAAGTTGTTCATTGGTGGAGAAGGTGGCTATTGGTGGAAGAAGAATCATAGTCTCACCGATATGTCAATAATTATTATTCTAACTGATGTGAAATCCTGAGGCATCGTTGAGATATTTAAAATTAATTTTCTCCCCTGATGACAAGACTGAAACGGGTGGTGCATTTAGGGAGCTCTAAAACAGAGTAATTGCAGGTTTTAATTCTTGAAGTGAATGAGAGAAGTGTGTGGAGTTAGGTGGTGGTGATGAATGATGTATGCCAAGCATTTATGGAAAGGAATGTGAATGAAGTTATTAAATTCTCAAGGCATTACTTTCTCGATGCTCCTCTATTGTGGCGAACAATAGGTGTGAAAAAAGAAAATCAATTGAGAAACAAAAATCAACAACCAACATATCTCTTGCCAAAAGGATAAGCTCAATTTTGATAGGTAAGGTCCATTGTAGGAAGGTTACATCCATTTAGGCCTAAAATTTATTTTGATAATACCCATCATAGGAAGATAATTGTGTTAGGACATGAAATGTTTTAATATTTATAGCAAAAGATAGGCAATAAGTTATGCAAGTCAAATATTGAGGTTAATAATCAATATTTTTTTTGCTCATGATTTTATTTAAAGCTCAATGTTTTTAATATTTGCATATGATCTCAAGATATAAGAATCAAGCTCAAAACCAAGGTCAAGGAAAAAGGTGCCCCCAGTTAGGTATAGGATCACTTATTATGGGATAGATGGACTGACTATGTTGTAATAGGTGGATAGATGGATGATAGGAGAAAAGACCTCCAAGGATCATGTTGCAAAGGAACGAGATAGCCTTTACTAGAGGTATTGCTATTATGGATATAAGATAAAAAGGATTCTTTGGATAAAAGGATAATGCCTAAAGGACATGGATTGTAAGGATTTGCATTGTCTAAAACATACTTGGATAAGATTTTCCCTCAACTTTACCAAGACCAAAGTACCAAGGGTGAGGGGATGTGTTAGATAGGATGAAGGATATATGATTAAGGATAGGATATTCAAGTTCAAGATAAGGAAGGAAATATTTATTTGGATAAAATGAGGGGTATCTAATGGAATGGATTCCTTAGGGGTGGATGAAGCTTTTGAAGGAGTCAACTTGGATGCCCTTTTAGTTTGTGTTTTGATATGTCTTGTTTGGATAGGGATGGTGGAATCTTTTGGAGTAACACCATGACATGAATGGATATTTTGATCTTGACATGGGAGATCACTATATGGAGTTAAAAGGTATGGGATCATGATATGGGAGAGGATGATTGGATGGGATGGAAGGTGTTCTTTGATCTTGATTTGGAAGGAAATTAGAAGATGTCGTGGAAGTGAAAAGAATACCTTGTTCATGAGGCGACATGGAAGATATACTTAAGCCTTGAGATAAAGGTGGATTATGAAGTGGAAGGAAGATATATAGATCTTGAGATGGAAAGGGCTCATTGGAAATGACACTTTGATCTTGATTAAAAAGGAGACCATTAGATGTTATCTTGCCCCTACATGTTGCGACTATGCACTTAGGGATTGCATTTTTTATGAAAGAGATTCCTTCTACTTGAGCTATGGTGTATTCATATGGAAAAAAATCATAATTGGATCCTTTAGCGTTGCTATTTTTATTTCAAGGTCCACCTTTTCCATGATTAGGGATAGGATCTTGGAATATCTTGAGATCATCTTAGTTGAAGGTTGATTATCTACACCAACATCACCTCGATCTACAAGATCTCGGATAAGATTTTTCAATTTATAGCAATTAGAAGTCTCATGTCCTTTAATCATATGATACTCACAATATTCATTTTATTTATACCATGGATGTTTGACGGTTGGCTCTTGATTTTTTACTTTTGGTATGGTGATAAGCTTAGCTTAGACTAATTTTTACAATGCAGATTTGAAAGATTACCCTAAAGGAGTGTATTTCCTTCTTGGAAAATTGTTTTACCTAGGTGGTCTTCTACCATCTTGATTTATTTGAAAATTGTTTGCTGCCAATTGTAGGGTAGGTTAAACATTTTGTTACATCTATGACACCATCATTGAAAATGTTCTTTTTTTTAGTCCAAATCCTTGGTTTATCTTTAGATGTTGAAGGTTTATCCTTATTATCTTTAAAAAAAATTGCAAGACCCTCATCAGTGAGAGCTCTTTCAATTTCCATTCATTTTTCAATGATCTCATGAAAGGTACTAGCGCATTCAATTCTTAGGTGAAAGGCCAATTTTTTGTTTAGATTTTGGGTGAAAATGTGAACAAGTTGCTTTTCAAGAATAGGATAAGGGAATTTTCTTGCCATGTTTCTCCACCTTTGGAAGAAGAAAACAAAAGATGCCCCCTCATTTTTTTTTACATTACATAGATCAGTCATGGAGATTTCACACTCAACATTATATGAAAAATGTGTAATGAATCTATCTACCAACTCATGAAAGGTCTTGATCCCATGAGGTAAATGTGAAAACCACTCAATAGTTTGACCCCCTAATCTTATAGGAAAGAGGTGCATTAGATATGTATCATTGTAGGACACCTTAAGAAAAGCTATGTAGAATTCCCTTATGTGTTCTCTTGGATCATTTTTTCCTTTGTATTTGTCAAATCAAGGCATTTCAAAGTTTTGAGGAAAAGGTATCATGTTTAAAGACTTGTCAAAAGGACAGGTACATATGTCTTCCAATGTATAGCTCTTTTTAGTTTGACTCATACCCATGTTTGTAACCATTTTCCTTAACTATTGAATTTGTTGTCCCAAGTAATTTGTAGATGTTGGTGGAGGTACACTTGTCAAAATGTATTGGTGTTGATGTTGATATTGATGTTGATTTAAGGGAATGTGATGTTGTTGTGGTTGACTTTATTGGATTTATTGTTGTTGGATTTAACATATTGAATGTATTATTGTTTGGGTTGACTTAGTTGAATGTATTGTTGTTGGGTTGACTTGATTGAATGTGTTGTTGTTGGGGTTGACTTGATTGGATGTATTGTTGTTGGGGTGAACTTGGTGGAATGGGAAAATTATACATGTTTAAGGTACCCATGTTTAAGTGAGATCTAAAAAAGATATGCAATTGTGGAGGTGTTAATTAATCTTGTTGTGTCTCTTGATATGTTTTCCACTAAAATTTTGATATGCTAAACTTGAGATGTCAATTTGATGCAAAACTCCAAATCTACTTTTCTTTTGCAACCCTTTGAATTTTCAATCTTTACACACAAAGACCAACAAACAAGCCTAGAAAACAAAAATAAAATCACTTATTTTTTATCCTCAAGATCACTCTAAGGTGCAAGAGAAGAGAATACATAAGTAGATATTTGGGATTAGAATACTATAGTTCATTTTAGGTTCCAAATACAAAGGTGAATGGTAAATTTTAAACCCCAATTTTAAATATGTGAAAACATGCAAAATAAGGTAGTCTAAGGAAAACAATGATAGCACCAATGGATTATTTAGGATTTCATAAATGATAATAGAGTTAAGATCAGAAAATAATGTTATAATGCAACAAATAGATGTTTAGGAAAAGATATACTCATCACAAGATTGAAATTTTATTTTATTTTTCATTTTCACCTAGTCAAACTTGATCTGATTATTTTGCAATATTTTTAGTCCCAAAATTAAAAATACAAAGAATAAACCCCTGCTAAAATTTTGTGAGCTTTCCAAAAATGTAAAAATATTTGAAAATTTCCTTAATTTGTACCCTAAAAAGTAGATTTGTGGTGAAACCCAAATTTTTAAAGATCTAATTTTTGGTCACTATTTTGACCTCAAAAATTAAAATACAAAGAATATATCCCTTTTTAATTTTTGAGATCTTTTCAAAAATATTTTGTTTCCAAAAAATTCACTGATTTAAAACTTTAAAACTAGATTTATGAAGCAATTTGGACTCTCTAGCCACCTTTGGATTTTTTGTATTTACATATCTTAATATCAATCTAATACACAGGCTTTTCGCCTTTCACAAAAAAAAAAAAAACTAGATTTATGAAAAACCCTAAAATTAAAATAACTCACCAAATATTTTGGAATTCATTCTTTTTTTTTTTGTAGCCTCCTAAGATGATCTCTAACCTCAATTAAAAAATTTGTAGAAAAATTCCTAGTCATTTGAAAGATACGATAAAATCTTTGAAAAATAGGATTTTTCCTTATTTGATAATTTCATCATTATTTTAATTTCAAAAATTAAAATACAAAAAACATACCCCTGTTTAATGTTTGAGAGATTTCCAAAAATATAATTTTTTAAAAAATTGTTGTTTGTGATCTAAAAATCAAATTTATGAAAAACCCTAAAATGTCAATAACTCACTAAATATTGATGATTTAAACCTATTTTTTATTAGAGCACCTTGAGATCATCCACAACCTTCAATAAAAAAAAAATAGAAAAAATTGTAGTTGTTTGAAAGATATGCTAAAATCTTTGAAATCCTAGGGTTTTTCCTTCAACCTACAAAAGTTAGCTCCATTATTTTTTGCATAAAATAGCTAAAAACAAGCAAAATAGAGTTAGCAAGACCTTAAAAAAAAAAAGATCTAATAGGGATGTGGGTTCCACCGAGCGTGCCAAAATATGGATATATGAAAATGTCGATCACAAATATCAACAATGAAAAGATCACACTCTCACAATCAAGTAATGAAGTTCAAGATCTTGGCTTAGAATATAGAATATGGATGACAAGAAAATTAATCATAGCTAATATCTTGATTTTATCCATTGTTGGTTGCTCTTCAAAGTAACAAACTATGAAAGAAAAATAATGATATGATGCAATGATAATGATAAATGCTCAAAGATAAATGATACCTATGCTTGATAAATGGCAATGATAAAATACTTGACAATTCTAGATTGCTTGAATGATAATGCTCTTGATAATACCCTTGTTAATGCCCTTGATAATGCTTGAATGCTTGATAGTGCTATAGTGATTTTAATAACAAGAGTGCTAGGGAGTATGAATGAAATGAAAGCTTCTTATTTATATGCTTCACTTGACATTTGATCAATGGTGGAGATTGATTTGAAAGATCAATGGATAAGAAAATTCAAGATAGGTTAAGACCCAAATTTTGAATTTTGAAGGAGGGAATTAAATAAATAAAAATTATTTAGTTCAAATGATAGCTTGGAGAAATAAATAAATACTAATTTATTCATTTTAGAAGAAAATATTTTTTTGGTATGTAAATAGGGTATTGTATTAATCATCAAAAAATAATTGCAGACACCTTGTGTCAATTGCTTGTCCCAGCATGGTATGCTATCAAGATAACCATAAAAAACCCAACCACCCTAACCCGAAGGACATACAGACATAGGAGACCCCAATACATGACATTACATATTTGCATTTTCACCACCCTAGCCCCATAATAGTGGAGAACATGCCCTCACCACCTACCGCTTGTGACTGCAAAGACTTCACACCAGAGGATACCACCACCACCCACTGACACATTGACAAGGAGAAGCCAAAAAATAGAGAAGGCACAAACACAGTATCTTACTCGTCGAATTCCACCCCTTTTTCCATCAGGTATTCATAGAAGTGCAAGTGCTAACCCACTCCACCAGTCAGTTCCAGATACAAGTGATGTTTTAAGAAGATGAGGCCACACCTAGCTCGACGCTCGTGCTCCTACAACACCTCCCTTTTCAGGTCCAAGAGGAATGGATAGCATTTCACAAACATCCCAGGAAGAAGGGCTCTATGCATATCTCTCAGTCAAGGAAGCCCCATGCCCAACTTTGCTATGATTATTACATCCTCCACACCACCCAATAGGTTTCCCATGATCAATTTGTGTGCCATTAGGAGAGTAACTGCCTTGGGGACCTCCAAATCTAGAAGAGAGGCCATGAAACATGATGTTATGTCTACATTCATGCAATACCTCTATGTGGATTCCATGTATTCACTTCCCAAAAGTAGCTACGCTACCCCAAGAACTAGGGGGTACCAATCCTTGAAAACAGACTTCAACCTGTTGTATGAGATGTTGAAGAAATCCCAGAGCTTGCACGTAGCTCTAAGACAAACCGACAATTCCATGGTTGTGTGATACAAATGGAGAGGTGATGAAGGGTATATAATTACCCACCCCACCCACAATATGTGTATGGAGTCATCATCACTATCTGCCATAGCCACAAGCCATTAACACTTCATTGCAGTCATCCTTTCCCACATATCAAATCCCATGAAAGAGCTTGTTGCAATAAATGCCCTATCTTCCCAACTTGCAATTCCCATATGTGCCAACTTGGTGAGAATTTCTTGAGCTTCTACCTTAGTGACACGTTGTTTCACCCCCCAGCCAAGTTGTCATGAGAAGCACCAGGTCATGGATGCCACTATGTGACATCAAATTTTACTGTCCTCATGATACCATCAAATCCTTCATTGGAAACTTTATCTACTTCTTTGTTTTCCTCCCTATAGGTGTGTTTTATTTCAAACCAATTGAAGCTTTGAAGAACCTCAATGGATTCTTCCAGCATAGGTTGAAGTTTCCAATTCAGAAGTCTCTCAGATTTCAAAGCTTGCACAATCACTATTGAATCACCTTCTACAACAATCCTGGTGAGCCCAAGCTCTCTACATAGATAGAGACCCCCCAATAGGCCCTGCAACTCCACTATAGTATTGGTGTCTTTAGGGAGTGGGATAGAACGTAGAGCCAAAGTCCATCCTTGTGAATTCCTTATGATGCATCCTGCCCTTGATGCTCTTGGGTTTCCCCTAGACACCTCATCAAATTTCATCTTGTGCCAACCAACTTGAGGGGGGTTCTAGACCACTTCCTTCCAATTTTTTTTCCACTCCCGTCTTGATTGCACCTAGCTATGGAACCTTCAACCCATGCCCCCCATCCTCATCTGAGCATCCCAATCAGAAAAATGTGAACTTTTACAACTCATGAGTGCCACCCTTGTATTAACCACCTCGATAATTGCTACCTACAAGAGATTGGTGAACATAGGAAAGCTCTGCTTCTTATCTATAAATAACCTCCTATTTCTCTCCTTCCACAATTACCAGATCAACAAAGAGGGACAAGCCTTCCATAGCACACCATAGAGAGAGCCCTTCTTGAGGATTGGTCATGAAGAGAAGATAGACAAAACATTATTTGGTAGGGAACCCAACCACCCGAGCTTGGAACAAAGCCATCTCCAACATGCCTTTGCAAAGGGGCAACAAAACAAGATGTGGTTACCTCCTCTAGCTTTCTACATAACACACACCTTGACGGTCCTTCAAAACCCATTTTGCAGAATTTATCCACTGTGAGGATCTTGTTTTGTAGGGCCACCCACGTGAAGGTTTCTACCTTGGGTAATAAATACTTTCTCCGACACAATTCAAGTGGAAGTGTCGACTTCCTCTCCTCTACACAAAGAGACACATAGCCTTCATTCATCTTGTATTTCCCTGTTGACGATCCGACCCATACCAACCGATCTGCCCCAGGTCTAATCAACACCCTTCTCTTCCTTAGAATCTTGACCAATGCCTCTCTATCCACTTGGGGCAAAGGCACACCCCCAAGATCTTTCCACATCCATTCCTAACACCCATCCAGCCACTGCTCTAACAAATAATCCTTGACTTTATGACTCCACACTTGTTGCAAAGTGGCTTTCATTTGATTCATTGTTAAAAGGCTATCTAGGAATGTGTAGCCGCCCCACAATTCCTCTAAAAACCTAGCCGACCAGCCATCACGAATGTCCCATGTTAGATTCTTTAAAATTAAGGAGGGGTAGGCTTTCATGAAATTCCAGATCTGGGAGCCCTATGGTAGATTCTCAGCAAGGAGAATGTTGCTCACATTCATGCCATTCATGTATTTGTGTTGAATAATTCTTTCCCACTTCACCTCACTATTTACATACATGCTCCATATCAGTTTTTCCCCTAATTCTTGATTCTATTTTAAGATGTTTTGAATCCCCACTTCTCCATTAGTTTTTGCTTTACACATTGCATCCCAAGTGATGAGGGGGTACTTCTTCTGATGTGAGGCTCCCTACCAAAAGAATCTACACATGATTTGATTGATTGTGGAGGCCATGCCTTTGGAGAGAGCCAAGCAAGACAACAAATAGATTGGTAAGGAAGAGATCATTTCCTTGAGCATGATTATCTTTCCATCCCACGAGAGCCACTTCCCCCCATGAAGACATACGACTGTCCATTCTTTCCACCAAAAGGGCCCATAGTTTGCAATTGCTAATGCCTTTGGCCAAACGTAACCCCAGGTATGTTATTGGTAACTACCCTATCCCAAAGTTCAATGCTCTAGCCACCATCACCTCCAAGCGATGGGGGTTGTTTATAAACAAGACCTTTGACTTTGTTTCATTCACTTGCTATCCCCCCATACTCCTTTAGGATTCCTTTGAAATCTTGAGCTTCTTCTACCCTTGGGACCCCAAAGAGTAAGGTTTCATGAGTGAACTATTGATGAGAACATGGAGGCAAACCTCTTGTGACTTGCAAACCTTCAATTCTACCTAGAGAAGTTGAATGACTGATTGCAAGACCCAAAGCATCTTGAAATACAATTGAAGATCCATTTGACCCATAGCCAATAAAAACCAATGGCTTCCAAAACTTTGCATGGGAACCTAAAATCAACAATGTCATGCACCTTCCTTATGTCAAGTTTGATTAGCATGCTAGGATTTCTATTGTACTGCAGAGAGTGAATTACTTCTTGTGCTATGATTATGCCTTCATAGATCGATCTCCTTGGGATGAAGCATGTTTGCTCCTCAACAATCATGGTAGGAAAGAGGCCTTTCAGTCAATTTGCAATAGACTTCATTAGTATCCTGTATAACATATTGCAAATCACAATCGAGAAAAACTCTTCCAAGGAACTTGACTTCTCCTTCTTAGGAATAAGGGCTAGGAAAGTATTGTTAACTTCTTTTAGTAGATTTCTAGAAGCCCTAGCCTCTTCCAAGGCCCCCATGAAATCAACACCTAGGAAGCCCCAACATTTTTGATAGAAAAGAGTAATATAGCCATCTAGCCCAGGCACCTTTCCTGGATGTAGTTGGAAGGTTTCCATCCTAATTTCCTCTACCATGAAAGGGTACTGCAACAAGTGATTCAGCTCAATGCTCACCAAGTTGGGGATGTAGCGTAGGATGGAATTTTGTGCTAAAAGATTGGAAGCCTCCAAGTTGTTGAGAAGATTGGAAAAATAGTCAACATCCTCCTTTGAGATCACCTTTGCACCTTCTATTAACTCACCATCACTTTTTTTGAGACTATCTTATTGTACTCCCTTCTCATCCTTGTGGAGTTGTGGAAAAAATTGGTGTTCCTATCACCTTCCTTTACCCAAAGCTCTTTTGATTTTTTACGCCAAAAGATATCTTCCCTTTCCAATTGTGACTATAGCCTCCGTAGGAGTTCTTTTTCACTTAGACACAATGCTTCATTCATCCCATTGGAAATAATGGCTTTGTTCACCTTAGCCAATTCACTCTCTAGCCGAGCCTTCTCATAAAAAATGTTACCAAAATTCTCTTTGTTCCACTTCATAATCTTTTATTTCAGAAATTTATTCTTTTTCACTAAGCAAAAGAGTTTATTCCTATCCATTTGGTCAATGTTCCACCATCCTTTGAGTATAGGTAGAAACCTAGGGTCTATGAACCACATCTCAAATATGAACGAACACCTTACAATATTCTTGCCCCCAAAATCTCTAACTTGATTAGGTAATGATCAGATCCTAATTGCATTACACTATAGTCAAATGTAAAAGGAAAACTTCCTAGATCACCACCAAATAGAAACCTTCCCAACCTCTCCACTATGTTGCTAAAACCCAGCCTACGGTTCATCCATGTAAAAGTTCCTTCAGGCATTCGAATTTCCATCAGAGCATTCCCAATGATGAATTCCGTGAAGTCCACTTGAGACTAAGATCTCATATGCAAGCCACCCTTTTTATCTCTACTCTATAGAAGAGCATTAAAATCCCCTCCCAAGATGAAGGAGAGCCCCTAATGAATCCGCATAAAGGCACCAATATCAGACAAAACCTCTTTATTTTTTTTGGCTTGTCGTTGGGCCATACACATTGATCAATATGAAGAAAAAATTGGCCTTGTAGCTCCTAACCTTGTTGGGAAACTAGAATTGATTCACCACTATCTCCTCCACAAAAACAACTTGCATCTTTGACAAAGTGAGTAGAACCCCTAACACCTCCTATGCTTCCACACATGAAATTTTCCATTCCTTGCATCTAAACTTGAGATTCTCCACTTCAACCTTCCCTGGCTTTGATTCTTGTAACAAAATCACATCTGCATTAGAACTATCTAAGAAGTGTATGAGAATACATTGCTTGTTAGGGGTGTTTAAGCCCCTAACATTCCAAATTATGATCCTCATTGTCCCCCAAGAAGGGTAACACCCTTCCCTGACCTAATGAGCATTGTGATTTTTTGTTGCCCTGCAGCCTCCCCATCAATAGATCTCTTATTTTCATTTGTCTTCCTTCCCACTTTCCTCTTATCCCCACAATCTGGATTGCTTTTCCCAACCATGGTTTATTTCAACCCTAGCTTCCTTTTGGAGTTTCCAAGCACTTCTTTACTTCCATTTCCACAGCCTCTTATGGGGCTTCAGTTATCCCCTTCGGGCACTTTGGTTCTTCCAAACTACTTTTTTTTCTAGACTATGACCCCTCCACCTCAAGATCCAACATGTTCCATTTCATATCTATTATTGGAATGATTTGCAAATTGTTTGCCTCACACCCCAATTCCTCCATTTCCATGCAGTCTATAGCTGAAAAGTGGTCCTCAAATGTTTTTGCAACCTCCTTCTCCCTGGCTCAAATTTCATTCCCCACTTCTAGAATTATCTCTCAATCCCTAATTTGGGTGTCCTTCCACCCAAAAGTTACCAACCCCAATGCATCCTTATCATCCAATTCACCCTTCTTCCCCATATCTATTTGAGGATATGCTTGGGAAATGTTTGGGTTTTCTGACCTTGAAGCACTTGTTGGGATGCCTCTTTACTTTAATTGCAATTCCTCATGCCTTGATCCCCTTGGACCCGTTCCAAAGGTTCCTTATCCCTGATCCAAATTCCCCTTGGCTTTGGGGTATGGTTTGTTGCTTTCCCAAAAGGAGCCATTCTTCCAACTCCTTTTGAGGCTTTTTTGTTCTTCCTTAAACTCCCAAATTAGCTTTTGAAGTTGATGACCCTCTACATGGATTAATTCCAACTCTTCTTTAATATGATTCCATAGGGAAACTTTGATGTATACTTGCATTCTTCCCTCATTACTAGATTGCACAACTAACTCATCCACCCTTATGACTTTCCCAATGGACTCCCCTATGCAATTCAATACTTCTTCACTCCATAGTTTTGACGACAGATCCAATAAGCTCACCCATACCACCATTTGATCTAGAGTGTATTCCTTCGAAGAAATTTTTTGACACCAAGGCACAAAATGGAAGCCCATCCCTTCAAACATCAGGTCTTTCTTTCTCAATATCGCCTCCTTAACTTGTGTTAAAGAATATTCATTAAGAATGTAATCTTCTTGCATGAATTTAATACTTACCTAATCATTCCAGGAGTTTTCCCACCATTGCATCATTTTCTCCTTTAGGCACTTCTCACCCCACCATTTCCCAAAGATCACACAATCTTCTAGCTTGGATCTCCTTGACTTTGTCAACTTTGAGGGTATAATGATTGAAGTGCTAGAGTGTTCCCCCCTTTTCACAGTTCCACCCTTGTTCAAGTCCTTCCTTCCTTCCCGCGATTAATTTTTCCCTCTTCTTCCCACCTCCTTTGACTGTTGGGGTGTGTCTCTTGCCTACCATGCTGATCCAACCACCTTTCTAACTACGTCTTGATTCCAGATCTCCCCAATCTAGGGTATGAAGAGCCCTAATCGATGGGTGGTCTTTCCTGAATCAAATTTTTGTCATCCCTCCACACATACCCTCAAACCTTATGCCTTTTCTATCCATGCATTTTTCTATTTGATGCTCTACTCAGACCTCCACCCATCCTGCCATTGTGCTTGTTGATCCATGGAGGACCTAGGGTTCTACCTCTAGATGGGCCCCAAGCTGTATGCACTTGATTGCCTCCTACCTTCCTTATTCGATCATAATTCCCAACCCTTGTAGTCTAGGTGTCCCCGTTTCTCTCCCCTTCACTAGACAACCATTGTCTTCTTTGATCCTACAATGACAACTATTCCTTTTATGCATCTGCATCCCACACCCTAATTTTTCCCTATCAAAAATCACCTTTCATTCCCTTCATCACAACACTTTCCCTTATTTTTTTAAAAATAAAAGTGGCAAGCCACAAACATTTTATTGAAATAAAGTAGATAATTATAGTGTAGAGAATTGTAACATGATTACAAAGGAGAAGCAGAAGCTGAGCCAAAATCTACTAGGAACTAAATGAGGTGAGCCAAGAGCAGAGCCCATCCAAAAGAGAAACAAGAAGCCTTAAGGATAAAACAACCATTAACAAAAAGAAACCTAATTGAACCAACATGGGGATTACAAAATACAAAAACCTCCATAAGAAAATTTGTTGAATTCCTTGAAGTAACATGTTTCAGAAGCTAAACACTGAAACAAACATTCAAAGAACGTGCTTCAACCAATAAAAATGAAACCCAAAGAGTTTCCTTGAAAAGAGAAGAAGTTGCATAGAAAAAGGAAGGAAGAGAAGCCGAGAACAAGAAAATATAAAATTGCACAGGGAGGAACAAAATCAGAGCCACCAAAGGAACTCATGAATAGATACTGCTCTCCTTCGAGGACTCTGGGTCAGTAGGAGGAGAAAAATATGGTGTGGGGTGAGGCTCCACTAGAGTATGCCAAACTAAAATTTTACAACATCAAAGAGATCCAACAACATACTAGAAATTGTATGACCCAGTCTTGGTTTGAGCCCATGCAAATTTCTAATGAAATCATATGAGTAATCATCCAACAAGCCATGAGTCATTGAACTCAACAAAGCTGAAATTGATTGATCGGAGAGAATAAATTGGCAGCATAGGACACTGCCCACAAAGTTAGATCCATTCAATATATCATAATCCTCTAAAGCATTATGCAATGTAGAAAGAAAACAAACATGGGGGAGAAGATAAGAACTTGCTAAGAATTTAACCATTTTTCCACACCATAATACATCCATCAAATTGGAGATAAATCAAGATGCTACCTCATGAGGAAGCAACATAGCATGAAACTCCAACCAATCATGCCCCAGGATAGTTCTTATTGCATCTTCCATTGGCTTACACTCTAAAATACAAGTCTGACCCAATTTTTTTTATGAGAAGGGACTCAAGTCCCTTAATTCTTGATACCTTAGCAGGACAAGAACTCTAAAATATTTTTGCATGATGTCTTCCGCAAGAAGCAAACAAGATATAGAGAAATAAAACCAAAAGATGTCCATTAATAACACTTTCACACGTTAGAATTCATACGATTGAAGTAGGATAATTAATTCCAATGTTATCTCATTGCACTAAAAGGTGGTGCACAAAAAAATAAAAATTCCAAGAATGCTATGTTGTAAGGAAAAAGAGTAGAATGAAGTTATTTGTCACCAAACTAAAATTTGATGAAAATGAAGTACCAAGTAGATTGCAATTTTGAAACACTGATAAGATATGGAGATCACCTGATCTGATTAACACATGCCAATATTTAATCTAGTAAGGAACCCAAAATGAAGTGGTGGCCCACATACACTAGGGAATTCCTAGAATTCATGGGAAAAGAGCATGCAAAATTGGCATTCACACGATTCACAAGTACCAAAGAAAATGCAATAAACGAAAGCCATTAAATAGATATGCCTTATCAGATTTTTCCATTTTAGTAGTAATGCTAAAATAGGATATGTATGCCAATAACAAACAATAAATTTTCCCCAAAATTGAAGATGATCATTAGAACCGTTATCTACAACAATATCAATTCTTGGGAAATAGAACTGACAAGAATCTGAAACCACAATAATCCTTGTGCAAAATTATTTCGAAATACACCACCAAAGCTTCCACACACTAACCAATCAGAGGGAGTAAATCCCCATGAGCAATTAGCATGGAGAAGGGGCCCACAAGGAAGTAAGGAAATCCCAAGGAGAATAAATGTGCCATTTATACTTTATTCCAGATGACGGCTATCTTAAAAAAGGCTAAAACAAAAACTTTTTTCCAACTCATCACAACCTCATGATAATAAATGAATCAAAAACCATACTTGACAGAGCAAAACAAATAGCTCAAGTCAAATGTGCGGAGTCGAATGTAGTAAACCTGTAGAATATTCAAACTACATGGATCCATTAATAAAAGGAATTTAAATTAGGAATTCAATAGATTCAAGTACTCCTAATGCGATAGAATTTTTAAATGAAGATTTCCATCAATAGCTTTATTTGCTAATCAATCTACTTGATCATTGGCTTCCCTGTAACAATGCATTACTTGATAAGAAGAAAAAATGTTCAAGAGGTATCAAATATGAGATGCAAGATAATTCAAATGCCAAGAATTAGATTGACCATTTATCATTGTAGACACCACCACCATAGAGTCCCCTTAAATTTGGATATGAGGGATAGAAAGTTCAATTAATAGCTCCAGTCCAATGTTTAAAGCATTGAATTCTACAATGTTATTAGTTCCTTTTGGAAGACTAGAGCAAACTACTCCAATAAAATTACCTTGAAAATCTCTTAGAACTAAGGAAACCCCAGATTTCCCAAGGTTCACTCTAGAAGCCCCATCAAAATTGAGTTTAATATAAACCTTGGGTGGGGGTAACCACTTAATGATAGATCTATTCACATGAGGATTCTTAGACTGGATGGAACTTGCATTAGGAATTTTGAGTAGAGACTAGTTCTTTAAAATGAGAAAATTCCATGAAGAAAAGCAATTATTGAAAATTAAATTCTTATAAAGGCTTGACATTACAATTTCTGATATAAAAATTTCAATTTTTTGGATGACTTGTCCCACATATAATTGCTCTTTTTTGAATATTTTCCCGTTTCTTTCAAGCCAAATGTTCCAAATGAGAATCAAGGGAGAGATTTCCCAAAGAAAAACAAACTTAGAACTTGAATGTAACTTTGGTTGACTTAGAAAATGTTGGAGGATCATATTTTGTAAGGGAGAATTCCAACCCAATCTTCTCATTACCCAGGTCCAACATTCATATGCAAACGAGCAGTTAATGAGAAGGTGATCTATGGATTCTAAAGCATTACCACACATTACACAAGAGAAAATAGGTACAATTCCCAATCTATCAAATCTCAAGCCTGAAAGAATTATTTTCTTCTTTTCTTGGGATTGAAGTACCAATATATGATACAAAAATTGATGATCTTTAATGGCTAGCCAACTAAAGGCACCAACCTTCGAAAGGAAATTGGGGACTCAACAAAGATTAGAGGGAAAAGAAGAGGGGACATCAACACTTACCAAAGAATTGTACCCGTCTTTAACTATATACTTTATTGATTAGATTTTGTCCATATTATTTCATCAGGTTTCTCTGAGAAGACAATTTTCCTTTTTAGGAGTTTTTTCTTAAGAGAGTCCTTCATGTGTGATGGGATTGGAAGAAAGCTGAAATATTTCCATTTGATTTTATGTAAAGGATCCTTTTGATCAATAACAAAATAATCTTTCACCTTATCCCCCCAAATATTTTTTCAGTGCAGCCTCTAATTGAGATCAATCACCTAAAAGTTTGATGGGTTGATGACCATTCCAGGCATCATCCCAAAATAAAGTTTTCTAACCATTGTTAACTAACCAAGAAAGGTAAGGAAGGATGACAAATCTACAGGCAACTATAAAGTTCCAAATTTTAGAGCTAGGTGGGAGGTTCCTTTGTATGAAAATCCTTTCACTTTCCATGGAGTCCAATTATTTGTGATGCATGATTTGGCACTATTTCGTGTCTAGATTGGAGTACAATTGCCAAACCAAATTTGGCACCAAGATTTTTATTTTGTAAACAAATGTCTCTCAGACCCACACCACCTAAAGCTTTCAACTTGTAGACATTGTCCCATGCAACTAACGGAAGTTTCTTTTTTTTTGTGTAACATTTTCAGCCCAAAGGAAATTTTTGAAGAGTTTTTGAAGAGAAAGCCCTTTCTCATAAGGAATTTTCAAAACCGACATTAAATAGATAGGTAAAAAATGAAGGACCACCTTTAGAAGAACTAGTTTTCCTGTAGATGATAGCCATTTGTATTTCCAAACGAGGATTCAATTAGAAGTGGAAGAATCCCAAAAAGCATGCTTCTCTTTGCCCGAAAATAAGGGAATTCCTAGATATTTACAAGGTAGCATTCCACATTGGAAACCCCAAAATTTTAGGAGTTGAGTCTTGACTAGGGGGTTCACATTTATGAGGAAAATCTTTGATTTCTCTGCATTGAAGGATTGGCCTAATGCCAAGCAATATTCAGAAAGGACTGATTTGATTTCCTTTGCTTCCTCCATAGAGGTTTGGTTGAAGAGGAGGGTATTATCTGCAAAGAGGGAGTGAGAGATTGGAGTAGGAAAAGGTCTAATAGAAATTCCTTTCCATCCGCTTATTGTTTCTTGAAGCAATAATTGATTTACTTAAGCTTTCATCCATTAGAATGAATAAAGATGGGGAGAGGGGGTATCCTTTCCTTATCCCTCTTGTAGGGGAAAATTTTCCAACTAGAGAACCATTTATCAAAATAGACAAACTTGCACGCCCAAGGCAAGAAGATATCCATTTGCACCAACTATTAGCAAAACCAATTTTTTTAAGAACCATTAAGAGGAAGACCTAGTCAACCTTGTTATAAGCTTTTTACATATCTAGTTTCAGAACCATCGTAGGGGACTTTTCCTTCATTACTGAAAGAAGTACTTCATGGGCTAAAATTTCCCCTTCAAGAGTGTCTTTTCTTGGTACAAAACCCCTCTGTTCACCAAAAATGATGGAGGGGAGAATTCTTGCTAATCTAAGGTTTATTGCTTTGGTGAATATTTTGTATATTGTGTTACACAATGCAATAGGCCTAAAGTCTTTGAAGGACATGGGAGTATATTTCTTAGGGATGAGTGCAAGCATAGTTGCATTAAACATTTTTAGTATTTTTCTATTCCTTCTTGATTCCTCCAAAGCAAGAAAGAAGTTTCTATCAACAAAGTCCAAATATTTTTGTATGAATAATGTTGTGTATCCATCAGGACTAAGACCCTTTTTAGCAGCCATGGAAAAGACCACATTTTTAACTTTATCCATGGTGAATTCAGCCATTAACATTTTATTATGTTCCTTCTCCATGAGAGTGGGAATGTTATTTAGAATGACATTATTTTCCAAAGATCTAGTAGGATTTCTAGGTGCTAGCAAGTTTTTTTAAAAATAAATTGCCTCAATTTCAATCTCATCATCTAGAATTAAAGTGCTTTCAGAGGGGGAGAGAATTGATTCAATTATGTTTACTTGTCTTCTCATTTTTGTGGAAGCATGGAAAAATTTGGTGTTTTTATCCCCATCTTTTAACCAAATGTCCCTATATTTCTGCCTGCAATAACATTCTTCCCTTGCCAACATTTCATCAAGCTTCGCCTTAAGAGATTTTTCCTTATCATAAAGAGTTGAATCCATTCCACTTTTTATCACTACATCATACAGATTAGACAATTCAAGCTCCACCCTAGTTTTTTCTTCAAAAATATTCTTGAAACATGTTTTATTCCACTCCTTTATTCTAACTTTGACAAAATTCAGCTTTTTGCAAAGTTGGAACATACAGGTACCATCAATAAAAGGATATTTTGACCACCATCTTTTAAGGAGGGGGAAAAATTCTAGATCTCTGAACCACATAGTTTAAAATTTAAAGTGACCCTTCTTAATTGGTTTATCATCAAAGATTGCTAAGGTGAAAGGGAAGTGGTCAGATCTAGGAAGTGTCAAAATTGAGGAAGAAAAATCCCAAGAAGAGTTAAACCAATTTTTTGATAAGAGAAAACGATCCAATCTCTCAGCAATTTGAGAGAAGCCACTACGCTTATTAGTCCATGTGAAGTTTCCATTCTTAGGTGTACTATTGTAGATGCCATTATTAATAATAAAATGATTAAGATCCCCATGACCTTAGGTGGAGGGATGATACCTCTCATTTTCTCAGAAGAGCATCTAATTGCATTAAAATCACTAGACAAAATCTTCATGTCATTTTTAGGGAAGCTGAAATTGAAGAAAGTTGAGTCCACAATTGTTTTTTTGGAAAAGGTTGTGCAAGGGCCATAAATGTTAAAGATGACAAATACATTGTTTGTTTTCAAGCAATTTACAGAGGATTGAATCCAATTGTCCCAGATAGATAAAGCTTTAAGTTTAATAGAAAATTTATTCCATAGAATTGCAAGGCCTCCTAAGGCACCTTGAGTACGAGAGAAAATGAAGTCCCAATTATACAAGGTAGCAAAGAAATTAGAGGTTGAATGAGCCAAAAAAATTGTTTCCTGTAGAAGAACAATATCTGAATTGGTGCTTAAAATTTGACACTTTATAAGGTGTCATTTATTAGGGGCATTTAAGCCCCTAACATTCTAAGATAAGATCCTCATTATGCTAGAGGAGAGATAATGTCTCCCCTTGTTTTATTATTCAATTCAGAGATCTTGTCCTCCACAATAGAATAGGGTTGTCTCGATTGGGAAATAATGTAAGAATTTTCTAGGCCTTTAAGTTTTTTGGAAGTGGATCTTAAATTTTTTTCCAGCATCATTTATATACCCGCAACTACCTCAATTTTTGTTTTCTCACTGTTAGGATTTCTACCCCTTTTTTCTTCAGAGAGACTAAAATTTTAGCATCCATTTGTGATAAGGGTGTGGGAGAAGAGGAAATTTGACAAGTGGGGGAGGTCACATTGACATCCCTTGTTGGAGGAGTCGACTTAATAGGAGAAGAGAAATCCCTTGCATCAGTTTGTGAAATTGGGAAAGCTAGAATTTCCTTTTCCAATTCAAATTCTACAAGAACTTCATCAAATGTTTCTTTAATCAAATTTACATCCACCTTAGTGCACACCTCATTAACTATATCCATGATATTTTCCTCAGTTAGTAAGCCTTTTAATAAATCTTCAAAATGAGAGACACCTTTGGAACATCTACATTAGTCTGCAATGGGTTTGAAGTTGATGGGATGTTAAAAAAAGATTCCCAAGGGGTGGAGGAAAACTAAGGAGTGGACGAGGTGTTGGGTTGGCAATTTGAGAAAGAGAATTCTAGAGGTTCTTCCCAAGAAAATAATTTAGAATCAATTTGAATCTTAGCCTCTTTCTAGGAAATGGTGTCCAAAATCAAATTTTGTCACCATTCCCCCTTGCTACTGAGCATCTTCAAAGAGTGAGGAACCTTATTCATATTGGTGATTAGGGCCCAAAACCTAAGTGTGGGTGACCCATTAACCAACTCAAATTGATTTTTCAAGAAAACTCCAAAATGTGAGACTATTTTTTTAATAGAGAAAGATTCCATGCATTCCATTGGAAGGTGAGGGAGTGTAAAACAGATTGGCCACTAGGGCAAAGAAATAGAATCCATTAATAAATTCAGTTGCTAATCACAAATTCCTAAAAAAAAATTGCTAAACTATAAGGGTCCTTTCCTAAAAGCCCTATTCTTAATAGTAGGATTTTTAAAGCAAATGAAGAAAGAAGAAGATGAGACAACCGTAAGATCAAAAAATTCATACCATTTTTCATTGATCTAGGAGCGAATCAGTAAGAGGGGTTTGTCCTCTCCCCATATCTAAACAAACAATCCATTTTTCTCAAATTCTGAGATCTAGGTATCCACATGAGGGGTATTGACAAAATCGGCTTCCAACAAAGATCATGGCTTGATGGAGGGTCAGTTGGTTGTGATTTTCCATTTTTGTCAATATTTTCCACATCTAATCAATGATTTTCTCCATTTGATTGAGAGGAAGAACTTGTGCTATGAAAATTTTGGGCACCTCTTGTTTACCAACTCTTGAGGGTTCCCCAAAATGAACAGACCGAGAATGTTGATTAAAAATTTCCCTATTGTTGAAGTGCTCCTCATGTTTCAAATCAAAATATGTAGAGAAATGTGAGGGATGATTAACCCTAGGAAGATGGGAAGACCCTCGATTAGCACGAGGCTAATGTGGGAGTGTATTAGGGTTATGATATGAGTGTTGAGAGGAGTTTTGGGGAAAATGAGGAGGAGGGCCCAAGGTCTTCAGAATGTCACGGCCTTGACACAAGGGTTGGTTGGGATTGAAATGTGGAAAAGGGGGCCATTGAGAATTTGCATCATCACCCAATGTACTTTCTTAGTCTGAGGATGGTACGACCTACTTGCACAAGAAAAAAAAAATTTAATAAATTATTTTTAAGTTATTTAAAAGAGTGTTAGCTAACTAAATAATTTTCAAAAATTATTTAATTATAGAGGATGAAAGATAAATTTTATTTTTATTTTTCATTAATGTTGGAGAGAAAATGACAAGAGATGAATTCACTAAATAATTAAAAATTATTCAATTAATATAGATATGATAAGATTAAGAGAATTAAAAAATTATTATTATTATGGATGAAAAGAGGAAGATGTTAG
>VDFB02135995.1:0-15745 GCA_007258455.2 Sequoia sempervirens
ATATATATATATGAGTACAGGAAAGATAGTATATAATAAACACATTATATTGAATGTATGCATATATATATATATGTGTGTGTGTGTATAAATGTATATGCCTCTATGTACATGTGTGTGTAGGTATATCTATATCCATGAATCCATATGAGCATGTCCATTCGCCAACGTACGCAAGTATCGATATACATATACATATGGATACGTGTATATACTATATATATATATGTTCACATCCGATTCACATATAGCCATTCACAATTACCATCATATTGGTAAGTGTTTACATGCGTACATTTATACATATGCATCCATATATATATATATGAGTATAGGCAAGATAGTACATATAATAAACACATTATATTGAATGTATGCATATATATATGTGTGTGTGTGTGTGTAGAAATGTATATGCCTCTATGTACACGTATGTGTAGGTATATCTATATCGATGCATCCACATGAGCATGTCCATTCACCAATGTACACAAGTATCGATATACATATACATATGGATACGTGTATATACAATACATATATTACACATATATATATACATATATATATATATATGCATATATATATGTATGCATATATATATATGGATATATATGTATATATGTCTATATATATGTATATATGTGTATATATATGTATATATTGTATATATGCATATATATATGTATGCATATATATATGTATGCATATATATATATGGATATATGCATATACATATATACATATATATATATACAATATATACATATATACATATATATATACATATATACATACATATATATATACATACATACATATATACATATATACATATATATATATATGCATATATCATATATATATGTATATATATATGCATATATATATATATGTATATATGCATATATATATGTATATATATGTTCACATCTGATTCACATATAGCCATTCACGATTGCCATCATATTGGTCAGTGTTTACACGTGGTACATCTATACATATGCATATACATGTCATTAGATCCCATTGACATGCATGTGCATATATATACACATACTTCCACGTACATCCCACTTGTCAATACAATCGTAACAATACAAGAAAGATCTCAACAACTCAAATAGATAAACATCACTGAATAATGCATGCAGTAGTAAACAAGACTTTCAAATACAAACATATAGGCTGAGGATGACTTACCTACTACCCACAAACTGACTCAACTCAATCATTCTAATGCGATGTGTGTATATGCTTAGATAGTTAACTTTTATTGGTTACTCGACCAAGATCTTCTCTCGAGTGATACTTCCCCTCTACTCGGAGGAATGAATACATACCTGCATCCACTAAAACATGCACACAATAGTCAATTGTTCACAACATATGCAATATATATAAGCATTTCCAAAGTTAGAATAATAATAATTCAATAACCTTTCATTCACATATATGCAGTATTCCACCATGAATAGTTCATTAACTGAGGTAATATCAAATGAGACAACATCAAATGAGATAACATTCATATTGATAACAAGGTACAAGAATAATTTATTCATCTCCAGAATTCACATTACATTCATATTTACCCTATGTAGTAATAGTAAATAGTAACTTCACAATTGGGGTGTGTTGGTTCTTTTTTATGCTGTAACCAAGTTGGTCTTCTAATCTACCTATGGAATTGCCAATTCTAATCAAGGGCAACTCAAAGGACCTGGACCAATTGATGAGGATTGTAAAAGGCCTCCTACACTTCAGGCTCTGCAAGACCTGGGAGGTTGATCCCTTTAGCAATATCAACAAATTGAAATACATACATAACAGAATATTGCTCAATAGATAATCTCATTTAATATCTCAACATAATAGGATAATACTAAATAGAATTAGCTGTTCATCAGTAATATCAACTGCTTGGAGCATGAGATAACCACAACACTATAACACATAGGAATTTAAAATAGTTTTGAATTTATAAAATGTTTCTAAGATGCACTAAGCTGCAAGATAAATCAGTGCCTAATTCTGGGCCATGGAGTCAAACACATAAACATAATTCATCAGCAAATGACATTCAACCAGTGGATTTAAATTGTTAATGCCTTGCATCAACTGTTAGTGTCTTACACCAACAATCCCACTCCTATTATCAATCAAATTCTCCTTACCCAATCCAACCTGCACACTTGAAATCACTGTTATCTGCTCAAAACATTTAACCATTTCTTTGAAATAGACCCATAAACAAATAACACAATCTCATAAAATTTGAGATGACAAACTCAAAGATACTTTGTATTATTGAATTTTCATATGATTAAACTGTACAAGTATAGAGACAATTTGAAGATATTAATGAATGTGCAAACCCTTGGAAGACATTCATGATTTATTTACACAAACTAGCTGCATTTGCTCATAAAATCTGAAATTACAGCTTACAGACTCAATATGACTCGGAACTTAACATTTCTTTATCTACCCAGCCTCCATACACCACCCCAAAACCAGAACTTAATCTCTTTTGAATAATGAGAAGAGAAGAGAAGAAAATAGAAGAAGAGAAGATTCAGAAGAAACCCTAAAGCTGATCCAGAGATGCCATTTGGAATCCTCCTCACCATTGATCAATAGAATGCAAAGCATCTCTCCTCTCTTTGTAACTGAATTTGCCTCTTTATTTTCCTTTGCTGTTAGTTGTCTTGCAACATAAAATTAGCCCATGTGATGGAATTCCATTCCATTTAGCAACTGCGTGAAAATTCTCCTTGTGCCCGTGAAAAATTCTGTTTCAGCTCTTTTCTTTGTTTGTTGTAGATTATACTTTCATTTTTATATATTAAAGTCTCATAACTTTAATATTCCTGCTCACATTTATCTCCCAGCAAATAATATTTGGCCCCAAAGTGAATATTAAATTCACTTTTCCTTGCATATTCTCACGTGCACTCATGTGTAAAATATTTGCCCTGTGCTCATATTTTATTTCACCTTTTACATATTACTATTCTCCAACAAAGAGAATATTAAGCAAAAATATTTAAAAATACTGTGCCTAGGCGAATAAAATATTTACTTGCATTTCACGTGCCACAAAGTATTTCACATACTTTATTTAAAACATTAACTACAGGCACCTCTTAAAATTCATTCACATTTAAAGCTATGCCACTTTAGTAAGGCCATTCCTTCTAAAATTTATTTGGCACTTTGCTTTTACCTTTTTTTTACTTTCACGGGCAATGGCTTTTAAAAACCCAATCGAGCCCCACCTCTTTTGCTTTTTACAAGAAAAATATACCTGATTTTACATTTTCACAGGCAACATTTCAACTTTTTTTTTTTAAAATGTTTTGCTTTTGTGGGAAATTAAAACTATCGAGCCCCATTTACATTTTACCAGTGAAAACATTTTACCAGTGAAAAGGCACCCGCTTGATGACGACTTTGCCCGGGCCCACTCCTGCCACGCGTCACAAGCCTGTGATTTTGCGAATGCTAAACAACCTGCCGCGAGATGGCAGGAAACGACTCAGATTTGGCTGAGTCTTGATCTTCATTGTCCACCGTTGATCTTAACCTTGTATCTTTCCATTTGTTGCCCTAATTTTCTTTATCGTGCATCTTCTGCTCTGCAACTTTCTCGTGAAAATGGCAGCAGCTATAGCAATCCATTTTATTGCAGTAACCTCCATTTACTACATTTCAACGCAGCCATAATGCATTTCAACCTCATTTAACGAAAGCCCCTGAAGAATTTTAGCGTAGACACAAGGCATGGCGTATCAAGTCTCTCAGAATTTTTGTAGTTCTTGAAACATTTTAACATATCCCTTTGTGTGTAAGATGTCCTCCATGCGCGCAGGCTTCATTAAAGTGTCCATGGACTTTCTAACATATACGTCTTGCATACATTAAGCAATGATGGCGTCTCATATGTATGCTGTCTCGGGCTTCTTAAACATGAAGAGATTTTGTCTAAAAGTTTCAAACGCCTTTTCAACATTTTGTTTTAGGTAGATTTTTCTAATCACAGTGCCCTCTGTGTCCATAGGTCGATGCCCTTGAGACCACATTATTTGAGTGAATTTGTCAAACAGTTCATGCCTGCTCTGTCCTCCATTCTAGGCACCCTTTCTCATTCATCATTTCCTTATCTGCATTCTCCAGGCGTGGCTTTCAGTTGCGCATGGTTGAGAGTTTTGAAATACTTCAATAGCCATTGTATGGTGCGTGGTTTGTCTTCAGCCCTTCTGTAATCATCAGTTGGGGCACTGGCTGAAATTACATTCACTCTTTACAACCTCTGGTAAATACTATATTTCCATTTGTGTTGCTTCCTTATTTGTGTGAGATCTCCCTCCATGGCATTCATTCTGGACAGTGTGTTTGCCTGAAAGTTACTAAAGTCTTTTCAAATTTTAATTTCATCTGTATTGTTGATGGCGGCCTCCTTAGCATTGCTTGGGCCCTCCAAAGTCCTTTCACAAAATCGTTTGATGAATACTTTATAATGATTGCACCCTATTTAACAGCTGCGTGTGATTTCATTTGTGTTGTTTCCATTAAAAAGTTCAAGGCATTTTCATCATACACTTTAGTGCGTTTTTGTGCGCCACCATTCTGTCAATCATATCATGTGCCCAATACAACCAGTGGCGTTCCTCCTTAGCCTTGCACTTGCATTCTTTGAGTTCCTGAGGTACTTACAGCCAAGTGCATTTGCTTAGAAGGTTTCTAAAACATTTCCACTGATCATCTTGCTACTCCCTCAGCGTCCGTCACATGAGACAATAGCGGATTTTGAATCTCACCTTAATATTAAGATATTCCCCTTTTACAAAGCCACAATGTTGGCTTGTGAAATAATTTTCCTTGTGGAACTCTTAATGTTTCATTGTTTTGAGCTAATCATCATCCAAATTCCATACTTTATATTGTTTCCTGCAACTCTGACTGATTTTGCATGACTTTGCCTTTCATAATTGTCAATGCATTTTATATATGGAATTTTGCTATTAAGAGTGTGCAAAGTCTCCACAGTAGTTGCTTGCTTATGTAACAATTATTTCCCTTATGAAGTCTTGAATATTTAATCTCAAGCCAACTATCAATCTTCATTAGCTCCCAAGTTACTCCTCCTATATAAATCCTTCAATGAATTTTGTTCATTTCAGGTGCATCCACTCAAACAGAGAATCTCAACAACAGCAGCATGTAGAAATGTTTTATTTTCAGTATTATGTCTCAATTCAAATGGTCTAGCAAGATTGAATATAGTTATGACTTTGTTTCATGAGAAAACAAATGAGACATTACCCTTCGTTGAGCTATAGGAGGCATTTGTGATAATGTCATATGAGAGCTCAATGATGAAGCAATGTCTTGCAATTCATGCCCTTTCATAACCATAATGTGCTCAAACATGATGCAATCCAACACTTGCAAGCTCATAACAGGATGGAGCATGTCGGGCCCTATGTGGCCTGACTAAAAAATTTTCATTTTCATACAACTTTCAGGCTCAAACTGACTTTAGGTAGCTTCTGAATGCATTAGAAATTGAAAACATGAACTGGGTCTTTATTAAAACTGCTTTCTAGCTCATTTGGAAAATGGTGAAAAAGGGCAAGTGGGCTTCAGAATTGGCCTTGAAAACTAGGCAAACGACCTCATGAAGCTATAAAAAATTGCAGGCATGCAGACCTTAGTCCAGAGAATGTAACAAAAAAGACAGTTCGGCAATAGGAGTCACGAGGTGAAAGATATTGGTTGTCAAATTTGCTTACTTGAACTTTCTATAACAATCAGCCATTCTGAACCAGTTAAAACTCAAGAGGTCACCTCGTCACAAAAAAATCAAATCAGCTCCTGGCAAGCTGCCACCGGACATAGTAGTTCATTTGGATGCAGTGAACACATGTGCAAAAGGATTTAGCTTCAATCATCTTTGATCAAAGTGTAGACATCTAAATTTGGACATAATTTATCCAAATTCATCCTCTTTCATCTTATTTTAGTTAATTAAGTAATCTTGCTATTATTTAATTAATAGCTTTAATTAGCCAAACCCTAAGGTATTTAATCAATAATACCTTATCTCTTTAATCCTCCTTTCATCAAATAAATTAAATAAATATTCCATTTATTTAATTCCCTTTATGTCACATCCTCCATCTTTTATTATCTAATCCTAATCCTTCTTCTAATCTCATCATTAGGATGTGCACATGCCTAATCCTTGATTAGGAGGTGTCACATCCTCCAACTTTTGCAAGTTGGCCTCTAATCCTTCTTAGCCACCTAACCTTCCTCTAACCCCTCATCAACTTGTCTAATCACCCCCTTTAGTCAACTCTTCCCATCCCCCAAGGAATTTTTAATTCCTTTTGTCTTCCCAAAGTCCTTTGAGGAATTTTTAATTCCACTCTCATCTTTCAAGGAATATTAAATTCCTTTTCTCTTCCCCATGTCCTTTATGACATGTGTCCTTGGTCAACCTTATTAAAGGATTTCTCTTTTTGGGCAAGGCACTCCACTTCCCCATGTGAATTTTTAATTCACCTTTTTAATCCCCCAATGCTCTCAAAAGGAATTTTTAATTCCTTCACTTCTTCCCACATGTCCTCTATTTATTCTTTATTCTTTCCCATCTCCCCATGAAATATTTGAGGAATTTTTAATTCCTCACATGTCCTCTCACCCACATGGGGACAAGGACCTCACTTTATGAGGAGATCTTGTCCAATCCCAAGGTACTTTGTACCCCCCTCCATGTCATGTACTATTCTTCCACCTCATGTCCACTTCACCTTTTAGGGCTATATCACATGCCACATGTCAAGATGTGAGGGCTTGTGAGTTCTCAACTCACCTTAGCCCTACATCTTGATCATTGGTGACTCAATCTTGGCCATCCATTTCCCTAGGAATTCTCAAAAAATTCTATAAATACCCCCTCTTTTCTCTCATTTTGGGGGAGATCATTTTGCTAGCCAAACTCTTGCAATTTTATTTCTCAATCTACACTTAGCCATTTTCATGTTTTCATCCATTTTCACCCATCCTCACATCATCATTTAGCTTGCATCTTGTGCCATCCAAGGAGCATACACATCAAAGATCGAAGGGCCAACCAAAGGATCGATTCGAGACAAGGTATAAGGTTCCATTTGTTGTTTTTATCTTGTGTTGATTCCAACTTAAGCTAATCTTGAGGTGTAGGTTGTTTTGGTGTTTATTTGCACTCTTTAGTTTGTTGCTCATTTTCTAATGCATATATTCGACCTATCACAAAAGATATGAGGTGTCGAAGTTGACCACCTCGAAGTGCTATCAGGAATGTAACTGAAAAATAGGAGAAATTGCATTTGGTTTTAACTTGCTAAAAATAGTAAATCAGCTCATAAACCTATGACAACTAAAATGTGAGCTCATATTAGTATAGAGAATGTAGAACAATAACATTTTTCTCTTGAAAATCAATGGGTTGCAAAATGCACAAGCTCAAGCGGGGAGCCGCTTTGCAAAACTAAACGTTTGCAAATTGCAAAATAGTGACAAAACCCTCTAGCTTCACTTTTTGAAACCTAGAAAAAACTTATCACAGGAAGTTGAAAACTGACACACACACTCACATAGGTCACATGAGTGGGTCCACAAGTGGGTTTTTTTTGAAAATCAACAGGCATCAAATTATGACCTTTCAAAGTAGGTCATTCAGGCATATTCATCAGGTGCACTTCTGAAAGTGCAGAGGCAAAATTTTTGATATAGGCATCTCAAATTTGCAAAATTTGAGAGTGCCAATAGGGTGTAACAATGTCTCTTATTCACACACCTTCCTAGCTCAATTTGGATCAGTGACCATTCATACTCTATACCTAGGTTACCCCCTTTCCCATTGATCAGAAAAATCCCAAGAATAATCCACATAACATCTCATAAACAAAGTGAATTTACTACCATAGAGATTCTAGCAACTTCTTACTCTTTGCTACATACATTTAGTTTAGACATCCTACATATAGCGATGACAACTATGTATAATATAAATACGTTGCACTCATATAAACTCCCATATATAGGGTACATACATATATAACCATTATGATATGTTTTACAACATAATGCACAACCAAGAAACATGCAATCTTTAAACAAGCATCACAACATATTCAAAAGCATTCTTTTCCAACATAGTAACAAAACTAACTAACCTTTCCAACATAACGACAAAGGTATAGAAACTAGCATGCTTGTATAATACTCCAAATGATCCAACTCTTTCCTAGTTTGAATCCTCAAGTTCGCTTGATACCTCCTTCAAGATCCACTTAATTTCCCTCTTCTAACTTCTCACTAATTCTCACAATAATCACAAATACAAAATATCAAAATAACTCTCAACTCACTAACTCAAAAATCACAACAAAATAACATCAAGATAATTAGAATGATAAGTGTAGCAATTGGTAGAATAAGCACCTCTATTTATACTAATTTGTGAGCAACCAAAGACTACAAATAAGTTAGTATTGCTCCCACCTTTCTAACCTCATGCAGTGAATCACCATGCTAACTCATAGGTTTGCAACATATCACAATCCTCACCATTTAAATGGTTGAGTCAACTTGATATATGGGACAAGAAGCTCAAAAATGTTTCCTAATTCAAATTCCTTCATATATTGATGCCAATTTTCCACTTGATTGAGTCTCACTAGCTAATATCAGACGTGTGAATTTAGCAAACTTCTTAAGTAATGCATACTCTACAAATTGGTTCCACCTTCCCAAGTTGGCACCACATATTCCAACACTGGCTTGACTTCTTCAAATGGCTTGCAAACTATTTTAGTTTCCATTTAAATGCTTTACACAACAACATACTCATATGTGCTTTTGTTTTGGTTGACTGTCTTTAAAGCACTTTATGCACTGGCAAGATATAACCAAAGGCTACACCTTGCATAATATATGCACTTCACTTTTAGTAGTGCTATTTACTGCACTTAGCATTATCACATATGTTTCAATATATATACTATATATGTATATATATACCTTTAATATATACATATATCTATATCAATATATATTTATCTCATAAAGTTTATCATATATATTTAATTGCTGAATAGTAACTACATGTATAAATATAATAATAATAGTACTACACATATATACATATATATATACAATTATATATTAAATATATATATATATATATATATATATATATATTAATATATATGTGACTATATTACTTAACACATATATCTATTAGTATATATGTATACACAATATATATATACATAATACCACTTCTAATATCACTATAAAAACACTCATGATCATAACCATCGATTGACATATACATGGAATATATATATGTGTCACCTTTAGTCCAATCGGTATTCCCATGCATATGGGTAATTTGCCCATGAGCATGTGTAGGTACGTCTACCTATATATATTCATGTACGTATTCACTCACATGTATGAGTCAACCATAAACATGTACACATATACATATATATACATTTTATGCATATATCTCATCGATATCACAATAAGCACACAAGGAAAGAGTATCACATGCATCAAGACTTATTCACAATCCTCAATCACAACATTTACATCAAAGATTACTTACATTTTCCCAAAAATGACTTGACTCACTAAGACCAACTAGTACATGAGTGTGTGAATGCTCAGTTAGGCTTGTACCTACACATCATAACAGTAGTTCCCCTCTCTTTTGGAGGTTTGAACCTATTCCTCCAGTCAACTTAGCACATCACAACAGTAGTTAGCCGAACACAACATAATCATATGCATAATATATTTCATAGTTAGAATCATTATAAAATATCAAATTGCATCAATCATTCTTTCATCATATTCAATATTTATTAAATATATTCATATAAAGATTCATAAAACACATTCATGTAAAGATCCATAAAACACATTCATTTATTCAAGTAATTTAACCAAACAAGGTAATAGTAAATAGGTAATATCGCTCAGGGTGTAACATATTCCCCCCCTTGTGAATCATCATCCCCAATTATTTATTAAGTATCGACATGGACTTAACATAAAACATCAAACATAAATCATCTATAAAGCATCACATTACAAAATATCATTGTTTTTCAAGAGTTTACAAAATCTAGCAATACTTATGGAAACTTCTGCTTCAACTCAACATAGTCTTCCCAAGTGGTAGAATCTTCTACATACTAGTCCCATTGGACCTTGCACTAAAAAACCTCTCTATTACGTAAGTGGAGTTTATGTGTTCCGAGCACCTTGAGAGGCTTGATTATTACCACTCCTACGTCCTGTACTTGTAAAGCCTTCTAATCAATAACATGGTTATCGCTTGGTGTATACTTCTTAAGATATGAGACATGAAAAACATCATGCATCTTGGAAAGAGTTGGTGGAAAAGCAATTCTATATGCTATAGGGTTGATCTCCTCAAGAACCTCAAAAGGACCTACGTAGCGTGGAGCTAGTTTGGATGAATTTCCAAACTTGATAAAACTCTTATGAGGCTTGACCTTAACAAAACCTTTTCTCCTATTGAGAAATTTTTGGGTACCCATTTGGCATCAACATAACTTTTCTGCATATCATTAGCTTTTGCTAACCTCTGCTTAATCATGCCAACTTGCTCCTCCATTTTAGATAACATTTTTGGCCCAAGGCTTATCCTATCTTCTAGCTTATCCTAGCTTATAGGAGTCTGACACTTCCTGCCATATAATGCTTTGAATGGATCCATCTTGATCACAAAATGATATGAGTTATTATATGCAAACTCAACCAATGGTAGGTAATCTTCCCATTTGTATTGTTGATCCATGCAATACATCCTTAGTAGGTCCTCTAACACTTGGCTTACCCTTTCAATTTGTCCATTCATTTCGAGATGATATGAAAAAATTATATTCAATTTCATTCCAAGAGTAGAAAATAGGGTGTACCAAAATCTAGATGTCACACGAGCATCCATATTAGATATAATCTTCTCAAGAATCCCATGCAATCTAAATATCTCTTGAACAAACTTCTAAGCTATTATAGGAGCTCCATAGGTCAGATTTCCTAGTATAAAGTGAGCTATCTTAGTGAGCTTGTCCACCGCTACCAAAATGGCATTGTGCTTATTCCTCAACATGGTAGTCCTTGAAAAAATTCCATGCTAATTACTTGCCACTTAATTTCTGAAACTTCATGTAGTTATAAAGACCTGCAAAATGATAATGCTCTGCCTTCACTCTTTAGCACTCTAAGCAACTTGCTACAAACCTTGCAACATCCCCTTTCATACCCTTCCAGAAATATAATGGCTTTATATCATCCAACATTTTGGTTACTCTAGGATGTCCTAAATATGGTGCATTGCAAACTTCTTTCCATACCAAGTTCCTCAATTCTCTAGAATTAGGTACATAAATTCTCCCTTTAAATCTTAATAATCTATTAGATTCAAGGTGATATCCTTCGTACCTTCAATCTTTCAGATTATCCAAGAGTGCTTGCTTGATTTGTTCATAGAACTCATCACCCTTGGATTCTTGCAACACTTTACTCTTAAAGTTAGTTTGGATTGATACCATCGAGGAAATATGCCTCCTACGACTTAGAGCATCGACAAGCCGATTCTCCTTCCCCTTGAGATAACTAATGTTGAAATCACAGTCAGATATAAATTCTAACCATCTTCTTTGCCTTGCATTAAGATTAGGTTGGGTAAACAAATACTTGAGTCCATGGTGATTAGTCTTGAGTTCAAAGGGTTTTCCCAACAAATAATGTCTCCACATTTATAGTGCATGAACAACCGCTGCTAACTCTAAATCATGTGAAGCATAATTTTGTTCATAGGGATTTAGCTTCCTTGACTCATAAGTTATGACTTTCCCCTCATGTATTAACACTCCACCCAATCCTTCTCCTAATGCACATTAGTGATAACAATAAAGTCACCATCTGGATCTGGTACCTTCAATATTGGAGCCGTGGTCAACATTTCTCTGAGTAGATCAAATGCCGCTTGACATTTCTTTGTCCACCCAATTTTCTTACCTTTCCTTTGCAAAGAAGTGATGGGAAAGGCTATCCTTGAAAAGTTTGCAACAAACTTACGATAATATCTAGACAAACCCATAAAACTTCTATCTTCTGGTACATTCTTGGGCACCGACCACTCAAGGCCTACTTTTATCTTTGCAAGATCAACTACAATCCCATCCACCAAAATTACATGACCCAGATATTGTACCTCTTTTTAGAAGAAGGTACACTTTGAGAGTTTCTTATACAACTTATGTTCTCTGAATCGTTGAAGCACAATCTCTAGATGCTTGTGATGTTCTTCTTCATTCTTGGAGTAGATTAAGATGTCGTCCAAGAAAACCAACAAAAACCTATCTAAGCAGTCTCTAAATACATTGTTCATTAGGTTCATGAATGCTACTGGTGCATTCGTGAGTCCAAAAGGTAGGAATGTGAACTTGTAATGTCCATATCTAGTTCTGAAAGTTGTCTTGAAAATATCTTTTTCCTTGATTCTTAGTTGATGATATCCAGAACGTAGATCAATCTTTGAAAACATATCCGCTCCATGCATCTGATCAAAGAGATCATCGATACGTGGCAATGGATACTTATTCTTTACCGTTGTTTTTTTAAGCAACCAATAATCAATACACAAGCGCAATGTGCCATCTTTCTTCTTCAAAAAGATCACTAGTGCTCCCTAAGGTGAAACAATGGGTCTTATTAATCCTTTAGACAACAATTCTTCTAATTATGCCTTCAACTCCATCAATTCCATTGTGTTCATCCTATACAGTACTTTCGATATAGGTCCTAATCCAGGGACTATGTCAATAGAGAAATTGAACACTCTATTTGGAGGCAATCTAGGTAGTTCATTTGGAAATACATATGAAAATTTCCGTAGGATAGGATATTTCTCCATATCCAATTTTCTTGTTTCCACCACTTCTCATTCTTCAAATTCTTGAGAATCTTGAGGTTCATAATACATGAAATCATCTTGAAGGATGACTTCCTTGTATTCCTCAAGAAATAACAATTCAATGAGAAAGAATATAAAAAGGGGGTGATGTGCCAAAAATAGTGACTAGTCAACCACCCTTCAACATTCAACTAGCCAAATGTTAAACATGAAAATGCCAAACTCTATAACTAGGGTTAGTAACTCACTTCCACAATAGGGTGATAACTAGGATAAATTACATCATAGATGAAATCTTGAGGTAGAGGACACTCTTTGAGAGAAGTTATGAAAAATAAAAGTAAAAAAACTCTTTTAATAATTAAGAGCTAAAAAGATATTTACAAATGAGGAAAACCTTATACTTATAGATTGCCAAAAATTAAAGCCACTCTTAACTATTGATCCAACTATGAGAATCTAACAGACTAAAATAAATAACATGATAAGCCTAAAAATATATTTCCCTTTATTAGATATCTTTCCCATTTTCATCATATGGGAGAGGGGGGAGTTTTACATTAAATATTAAGGAAATATTTTCCAAGTAATACTACAAATAACATGTGCTCCAAAAGAATTTTGATAAAACTTTATATTTGGGGTGATTTTTATATTAAATATTAATGAAATATTTTACAAATGATACTATTAATAACATGCTATGCTCCAAAATGATGCTATAAAAATTTACATTTTAATAAAATAAAATATTATAAAAATCAAGATGTAGTGAAGAACTTAAGTTACAATACTATTGTGTTGCCACCCCATGGTATTCATGAAATGCAAGGGAAAGATTATGTCTTTCAAAATCATCCAAGCATTTTATAATTTTTAATATTCTTATTGATCAAAGTCATCCATTCATACATCTAGAGTTCCCCTAATGACAAGTATACTCCCATCCTCAATATATGGTTTAGTACCTAGTAAATAATCTTAAAACATAGAATGATCTCCTAGCAAGAAAGAGATTTTATAAGCACACTTAAATAGAAAAAGGAAAACCTCTATCATGATGTAGGGAAATCTTCATAAACACCTCATTAGCAAATGTATCTAAGGGAGGTGTAGAATCTAATAAATTATAAAGAAATTCAGTTATAAATTATTTAATCACCATTAAAATTAGATATGTAGGAATAAGATTCAGGAATGATAAACATTGTAAAATTAATACTAAGAATTTAAATGATAAATGTACGTACTTATTTCTTGGCATGGTGTAGAATATGACTTTGTTTGGTGTCTCAAATTGATTTGTCAGTGTTGCAAAAAATTGTGGCTTGTTAGACGAATATATCATAATATGTAAACTTTTATTTTTCTACTAGCATCATTTTTGCAATTGCTTATTTGAAGCATGCCCATGGATACAATCTTTTCTAATTTTCATATGTTTGCTTTTAACTTTCCTAGAATTTCTTGGTTTGAAATTTTTATAAAAAAATGGCTTACAATGTGCTTAGGAGTTTGCACATTACAAAAATAGCTCCTCCTTTAAGTCAAACCTTGGTAAAGATGTTGAATCAACAATTTTGAATAAGATTAAGGATACCAAATAATCATGTAGTTATCCTATAATGCTAATTCAATGCTAATATCAATAGATGATTCTATAGGGCTCCATGATGTGTGCTATGAGGTATTCATTCCTTATGCTTACTAGATGCTCTAAATGAATTATAGTTATCTTTTTATGCAACCTTCCAAGTGTTAAATGAAATAATTTATGAATCAAGTTAGTGTGAACAAAAGCTAGGTGGAGGGAAATAAGATGACCCAAATTCATATTTGGATTTTAAAAGCTTAGGGGCCATTCCCACTAGTGTTGAAGTGACCTAGATCACTTATGCAAATACAAATATGAGAAATTGGTTCTTGGGGATAAGTGCAAGATGGAATAAACATGTTTTAAGTAAAATCTGCCAACTTTTAGTTGAAATTATGTCACTTGTATTCTTTTCATTGAATAGAAAGATAAGCCACAATGAGTCTAAAATGAAAGGGTATACAATGTTTTATCATTATACAAACAAGTACCATATAGTAGCTAGTACATGCTTTTGAAATTATATAAGATTAAAAAAATGAGAAAGTAGAAACAACGAACATGATTTCTCTTTTAAACTTTCATTTTGTAGGATTTGATGGTACAACTATGTTCTTACAAGATTAATTTTCCATTAGTAATAATTGCATTATATGTTTTTTAGCATTGGAGTTCCCAATCCATCAATTGAGGCATACTTTTGCACATTCCAACTAGTTGACTTGAAATACACTTTACCAATGTATATAGTTTTTATCTAGAAAACATGATAAGTTGTAATTGAAGGTGAGACAATGATGACAACATGATGCCTTTATCTAGAAAACATGATGACAAGTTGTAATTGAAGGTGAGACAATGATGACAACATGATGCCTCCACATAATTTTGTGTCAAAAATTTGCTACCAATAATTGACACATGTGATGCTTCATATGGTCATCTTTTATGTTTATGCAAAAATAATATTGGTTGTGTTTTGTCATAATGAAGAATGTCTATGCAATTACTAAGGGATTATGGCTATGTCAATTAAAGTTTATAACTTGAGGTCTCAAATTTAATTCATTCATAAAATAATTAGCTTATGAACTTTTCGGTGGGATTTGTTTTTATCATTTGAATTTTAAAAATATAAA
>VDFB02135996.1:0-30150 GCA_007258455.2 Sequoia sempervirens
GTGAGTTAATTTCTATGTTTCCCTGTCACTTTGTACTTGAATTAAGGAAAAGATTTGTTTTACTTATCATAGGCCTTGTTGATAAATGTTTTAGGGCTATAGTTTATTTAAATTATGAGAAATTGTAATATTTTGTTCTGTAATTTCATATCTTTCCTTAGTCCTAGCTATTTAAAGTGTAAAGTTATAAGAAGCCCTAGTTTGTCCGAGATGGCACCACCAAAGCAACATTCTGGCCAAATTGACTATTTAAAAAAAAACCTATATGATGATTTCCTAGATCAATTTCCCTTGTCAACAAATGATAGAAAGAAGGGATTGGTTCTGATGCGAGGGAAAATCCTGGGGGAGGGGTTAGTATACAATTATTCCAACATAGCTGATGATAGGGTTCCTCTCATGGGTTTGGAAATGTTCAGATCATGGTATGGACAGAGGAATTTTCCTCACCCTTTTTCAAATGGATGGATGTATAATATGGCGAAACTGGTGGTACCAAATTTTTTCCCTGATGTAGACTTGCTTAGGGTAGTAGCTACAAGATATGACCCTGTCACATGGGTAATTAGGGATAATGATGGAAAGGTTTTGTTAAGCATTAATAGAGATGATATTCAACAGATTTTTGACTTGAGTGAACCGAGTGAGGACTTGGTGCCTATCAACCTTGAGGAAATGAAGTAGGAATATGCAAAGTTGAAGTCTCTTTTTAGAGCTAAATTGCTTCCACCTCATCTGGCTAGGGCAGGAGGTTCAAAATTTCATATCATCCCTAGTGACCAGGAACCTTTCAGATTAAATTGTTTTGCAAATCATTTCCTGGCCACTTTTTATTCATTATGTCATATTTTGGGTTTCAGTCCTAGTGCGTTGATGCCCATTGCATACATGTTCATGGGGGTGCAAATACAACACCCTAACTTCTCTGTCACATATGACTTTGCTTCTTTCTTGACTGAGAGGATACATGAGGGGTTGTCAAAGCTATAGAAAAATGATACTAGAACTCAATTCTTTTGATATTTTATGCTGATGCATATGTTTTTATTCAAGAATGCTGACTTCTTCTATGAGAAGATGAAATTAAGGCAATCGGTTGATGGAGAAATATTGCCAATATAAATATGGGCTGCAGATTTATCTTGTAATAAGGAAATCACTAGTTATGTGCAATTTGATAATTGTTTTGCTTCCATATTGAGGGCTAGATTGATGGTGAATGTACCTAGGATTCCTGAGGAATTACATGATTTCCTCAAGCCAAAGGGGAGGAAACCAAAATTAAAATTCAGTCATAACTGGGGTGACATTATCCCATACCCAGTCAGCACTGTTTTGAGGGTATATGGTTTTCAAGGAGCCCCTCATATACTGCCATACAATGTGCCACCAAGAGTGGGGTTTGTAGAAATTATGTGGCAGATAGTTTGCATCCATGAGGACAACCTCACAGGGAGGGGTAAGGGAAGATTTTCCCCTAATTATATAGTGGTATCTGATTTTTTCTTTTCAAAAGGAGGTTGGGTGCACTTTGAGAAATTCTTCCAGGATTATCATTTGAGATGTGGTCCAAAGTGGCAACATGATCCTGAGGGTTTCTTTACCCTTTTTAGAAAAAGAATAAAGGCTGGCAAGTTTGTGTATGAGTTCAACTTTCCTAAGGACCTGATCAAAAATGAGTTCGACCTAAATAAGTAGGAGTTGAACAAGGAGAAATGGATAGCTTATGATAAGCTATTAGAAATTGTGCACAAAATGGATCCGAAATATGATCCACTATTGGAGTTTAGTCCCCACCATAAGAAAATTGATTTTCTAATGGAGAACTTCAAAGAGATTATAGGCACTTTGAGAACCAAAAAAGTAAACAAGTAGATGCAGGTGGCACAAGAACAAGACCATTAAAACAAGATTGACAGCCTATACGAAAGTGGCCATTTACAAGAGAAAAAGGATAGTAGCGTTGATGAGGGAGAAGTGGAGAAAGGGAGCAAATTGTGAGTTTCCTTCACAACCGGGTCCAAAATTCTGAAAGTTCTTGGGGTGAGGTAAGATCGTGAACTTCCCAGAGTCATCACCGAAGATAGTCCACCACCACATGAGCGAGCCCTAAAAAGGAAAAGAGGCTGATCCAGCCCACAGGGAGAGTTTGATGGATGAAATTAATGATGCGATGGGGACATGTAAGATTGGTATGCCTTCCCTCCTAGGCCAGCTGAATTGGTTTTATCTAATTTAGATATGAAAGGAAAAAGTGTACAAGATGCAAGAATGAAAGCATGTAAGGAGTTTCTAGACGACAATGCATGTGTAATGACTCATGTATTCTTGCAATTGGTATGGAGGATGAAGTTTGAATAATATCAAAATAAATGTAAGGAGAGAAGAGAACTAAGACCTGACAACTCAGACTAGGAGAATGATGAGGAAGTGAAAGTTGAATTAATGGAAGAATTTAAGAACATCACTCCACGAGGAAGGAGAAAAAAAATTGGTGAGTCAAGCCAATTATCCTAAATGGGACATTGTAATCGCGGTGGCCTTTAATGTGCTATTATGAAGTCCAAGCATCCCTTGCAAGAATCTAAAGAAGAAGTCAAGGTAGCACTTCAAGATTCTGCTTTTAGTGAAGAGTATGAAACCTTGGAAATTTGGGCATTGGCCCCACAAGGGAGAAAGCCAAATATTACAGACATTAATCCAAATTTCAGAGGGGGATTAATAATAAAGAGAGCTTCAGAGACCTCAACCACTGAGGCCACTAGTTTAACTGTGAATGTGGCCAAATTGGCCTAAAAGACTGTTGAAAGGGAGGAGGTTGAAAAGAAAAGCCTAATGGAGAAGTATAACCTTTTGATTGAAGAATATAGCAAGATGCAATAGAGGAATGTTGAGTTGCAAACTGAGGTGGAAAGGTTCAGGTATAGACAGATTGGGGAGACATCAAGTGCTTTAGGGACCAATACATTACCTTCCACAGCAGGGTCAGTGCCTCTTGCTTCTCCAATTGTTTCAACACCAGGGTATCCCAGTTAGAATCTTTCCTTCACCCCTTCTTTAGAGGAAATTGATGAAGAAACATAGTGCTCAGTTGATCCTACAAAGAAGTAGCTCTTGCAAAGAATTGATGAGTTATAGGCATCTTTGAGGGTAAGTGAGGAGGGATCTCTTTCAAAGCAAAAAGAGATTATTACTATTGTTTTAAGGCATTTAAATGAAAAGGTTGATAATAAATTGCTATCTATACATTCTTTATATTATTTGCTATTAGATGCAATAAAGAATATTGATAGGGATCAGGAGGTAGTGATACCATTGATTGAAAATTGGATCCCTAGGGCCAGTGATCTGGATGTCATGTATAAGGCCTCAAGGTTTGATACAAACAATAGGTCCCAATCATTAAAGCCTACTCATGTGTTAGTAAAATCATTGCAAGGTTTTCAGACCTTACCAGATGACTTGAGTAGGAAGATTAGGGAGTTGGTGAAGAATTTCAATGATTGGGGTAACACATTGTTACCTGATATAATTTATGAGTAGGGGAAAATCAGGTCATTCTAGTAGTGGCAGGGTCAAGAAGATGAAGTCATTAATGATCAAATTAAATTAATTTGTGATGACTCAGATTATGACTTGTTGGTGAGTTGTATGGATAAAATCATTAGTACCAACTCAGTTTTAGAATCTTTTGAAAGAGATGCAAATCAGGTAGTAGTAAAATACACACCTTATAATGCCAAGGTGAATGAGGTAATTAATTTTGACTGGCCAACTGATAAAGAATATCAAAGGTGGGTAAATAAATATTTGACTAAGGAGGAATAAAAGAATGAATTACTAATGGGTGGTAAATCAAATGTTGCAGTTACAATGGCCTCCAATTTTGCTTTGATGGCGGTCTCGGCATGGGTTTCTTGTGGTTTTTTGTTGTTGCCTCAATTTTCCTCAGCTAACATGATGAACGGGAATATTCTCTAGGGTGATGGCTATTGTAACAATTTTTAGAATATCACCAGATGCTTCATTTGGCTGGTGACATGTGTACTTCTTGGCTCGATGCTTGTTTGCTCCTTCATTTTCTATAAGAAGAATTTCAAGGCGAGAAGTACGGGTTAGCTAGTTAGATAATTTTTGGTCGAGTCTAGGTGAAGTTGCAGAGCAAATTATAAAGTATGATGGTTTTAGAGAGAAATACAATTTAGGTTATGAGTTATTCTACAATTGGTTTTGAATTCATGGGGATTTAATGTTGTATAATAGTACTAGCATTTGAGTTGAAATGATAAATTCAAAATCATGTCTCTCCACTGTACATGCATATCTGAATTTGAATAAGATGAATAAGGGTTGTTTCATTCATCTCATTGTTGTGGTGTGTATAATCCTTATTTTAGCTTTAATTCAAGGAATTAATTAAAATGCTTGAATGGGATTATAGGCGGATATATTTTGTATAAGGATTTGATAAGTAGTATTGGGTGAGAATGCATACTGATGAAATTGTAATACAATATTGTCAGGGATCTTATAACTTATATGTTATGTATTAAATCTATCATAAACCTTTAGATGCTTATGAATTTGACTCCTGCAATGGATATATGGCACTGATCTAAGTTGTACTTATGTGTGTAGTTCAATAATTGTTTGTCTTTGCCTAGAGCTTACTACAAATTGCAAATTAATGACTATATTTTACTATGGATTGTGTTGTAGTTATCTCATGCTCCACACAGTTGATATTATCGATGAATAGCCAATTTTATTCAATATTATCCTATTTTTTTGAGCTATTCAATGGGATTATCTGTTATGTGTTAATGTTGTTTATGATATTGGTGCAGAGGTTGTAAAAATATTAAGAGATCACCCTCTCGGGTCTTGCAGAGCCCAAAGTGTAGGAAGCTTTTTAAAGTCCTCATCAATTGGTCTAGGTCCTTCAAGCTGCCCTTGATTGGAATTAGCAATCCCATAGGTAGATTAGAAGACCAACTTGGTTACAGTGTAAAAAAAAAACCAACACCCTCTACCTTTAACCCTAAACCCTAAACCATTAACCCTTAAACTCTAAACCCTTAAACCTTCTACCCTCTATCTCTCTCCCACTCTAAACTCCTAAACCTTTTCCTTGTATTCTTTATAATTTTCATTATTCTTATTTATTTTACACTTACATTTACAAATACACATACATATGCAGTTACTGTTTTCATTTATTTCTCATGTAGTTTAATAGTTTGATCGATTTCATATTATGTGTGTTGAAGACTTTAGAATTTCAATTACATTAATTTATGGATATGTTGTATCTATAACACTACAAAACCATATACTCTTTGCATTTACACTTGCATTTAGAAATACACATTTATATACATAGATATAGATTTCTTTAATGATATGTTGCATTTATTGTTCGAGGAGAGCATCCAGTAATTGCATTTATATTTACATTTAAAAATACATATACATACATACATACATACATATATATGTGTGTGTGTGTATCATTTATATTTAGTGTTTAGAAACAACCAATGAATTAGTTCTGCACATGGATAAAAATTGATAAAATTAGATCTACCATACATATTTTGTTGAAACCTAGGCTTGAACCTCTCATTTCACATGTTTTTCTTCACAAAACACTTGAGGACAGCAACTATACCTTCTTTATTTCTCATCCTAAGCCCTATTCATGCATCCTAGAATTACAACAATATCCATGGGGCCTCTTACACAAGCTACAGTAATCACAAAAAGTGTAAGAGCCCCTTTCTATCATGTTTGGACTACAAAACCCTCAAAAAATAGGGTAACCAGGTTGTATGCAAAGAAATGGAAGCTTTCTAACAAAATCAGCATGTAAGCCCTCAAATTAGATTCAAATCAAGTAACACATATCTTCATGACTTGGAGATTGATTTCACATCAAAATATGGCTGCATGTGACTATATAGTGCTATAATAGGAAAAATATAAATTTTTTCAAGAAAAACAATTTTTGAATGTCAAAGAGCTTGTATTTTAAATCCTCAACGCATCAACAACCATTACAATGATCACTTTATGCCTTTTAAAGGCCTTTACACATCAACCACTGAACAACCACCTCTACAAATGACTTTTTAATCTTTATGATCACATGAAACATAAAACACACTAATTTCAAGGTTGTTAACATCACTATTGAAATGTTTTAATTTTTTGACCTTTCAAACATTAAAAAGTACATCATTAAATTAATTATGTAATGGAATAAAAATTAAAAGCATCATGAATTAATTATGTAACCACGCTAATTCAAATATAATTCTATCGAAATTAATATCAAATAGATAATATAATAGCATAACTCATACATTTCAATGTCATTGATCTTCTTCTTCATCCAACTCTTTGTATGTATCATCCGATTCAGATTCGACTTTGTAAGGATTGGTCATATCATCATCATCATTGATATCAATTTCAATAATGTCATCGGATGTCCACATGAATATCATCTTCATGAACATTAACTCCTACATCATCATGATCTAGTTCCTCTCTTGACATCTTGTTCGAGGACATCATCAACTAATTGTTGATCACCCTTCATCATCTACATCATCTTCTAGTTCTTCGGTATCTTCTTCTTCCACCACATTATACTTTACCGGCCTTCCTCTTGGATCATGTCAAACAATAAATGACCACCCGGTTTACCTAGAACCTATGAGTAAAATACCTACTCACATTGGCTTGGAAGAACATAAGGCTCATTTCCAACTCGCTCGATCAACCTTGTATTAACCATGGTAAATCCATTATCATGTTCAATAACAGTTCTCTCAGGATCATTTTCATTCAATCGTAGCCTATACCATAGGATGACGAACATAATTAATTTGAAGGACTTAAAGTCACACTCAAGTATATCATCCAAAATCCCATAGTATCGATTTTTTGAGACTTCTGGATGTATGTCAATTCTAGATGAAACATTAGTCACCTGAAAGACTACAGTTATACCAAAATCACAAGTTTTCTTCATGTCATCCAACATTTTGATTCAAAATTTATGACCATTGCACCACATAGTCTTGTGCTGTTTCACCAGCAATATGTCAAACATGTAAAAGAGATGATATTGCAATAAATTAGATTGATAAACATGGTATTCTTGGCGAAGATGTATGCAAAGAAAACAATCTCAACATATATATACATCAATATAATTGCAAATAATTAAATAATATGGGTGATTAATATATTATACGTACTTGTTTATCTCTTAAACCATATGCTAAATAAATTTCCCTTTGTGTAACATTGCAATCTCCATTACAATGAGCTTCTTTAACCAATGAAGCCACACCTTCCCATGTTAATGCGTAACCAGATTGTTAACATCGTTCAATCCATACCGTCATCCAATTAAGATTGTTGGTGACATACAAATGTAGTGCATCCCACTCTTGACCAACTATATCAAAAAAATTTGAAATTCACAAACGACGTATAATTAGTTAAATACCACAGTATATGACCTTAATTTATAATTGGTGTATATTGAAGATTAAAATTAAATAAATACAATATACATAAAAATCATGTAAAATGTGATCCAATTAATCTAACATCTTATAATTACCTCTCACTTTCCTCAATCTACCTTTCCCCATCAAGTACTCCCCTTGAATTTTTTAATGGAGTTGGGATCCCAAATGCAATCTACATGGATCTTTGCTGCAAACTTAGGAAGATATTCACTAATGTACACCATGGTCTGGTATACCATATATCCTTCCACCATAGAACCCTCAGGATGTGCTCTTTGTCTAACCAAAGCCTTCAAAAATTTCAAGTGCCTCTCGACCATCCACATTGGCCTTGTGTGTATAGGTCCACACAATTCAATCTCCTCTAATGGTGTATGAGGTGATGTTCTTGTGCGTGAAAATGTCAAAAGTTTGACACTTTGCATTTCACACGATAGATAATGAATTTTTCTCTTCCAATAATTTATATCTTCTTTATGGATTTCTTTAGATGATAGCCATCTACAAATTGATTCAAAGGCATAAATATATTAATGAGATTTAACAAAAATATACAGTATACTACATAACAAGTAAAACAAATGGAATTTATAAGATGTATACAATGAATTGAACAAATATCGCTACTTACCTCATGTATTTTCCAAGATCATATATAACTTGCTTGACATTGTTGTCAAAGTTGTATGGGAGAGATAGAGGTAGAACGTACTGCAACAATTATAAAATGATCTTTTCATTATTTTTCCAAAAGTAGTAAACAAAATACACTAAAAAGTACATGCATTATACAAGTGTATATAATATACCAGAATAATTACCTTAATGAAGGTATGCCAATCATGCATTTTCATCCCTGACCCAAATTCACCTTTCTTTGTTATTATATTGTTTATGTTCACAACAAATCCTATGGGAAATCAAATTTTTCGTATGACTTCTTTTATAGCATTGTTTTGTTGCTCTGTTAATAACCAAGGAAGGGCACTTATATTAATTTGGTCTCCATCACTATTTAATTCAATGACATTCTTCATTGCATGATTGGCTTCCTGAATGTCACTACAAATTTTGACAATTTTTTCTTTGTTATGCGTTCCATCCAATATTTTCCATAACGTTTCTATTATATTCTTTCTGATATGCATTGTATCAAACAAATGCATAATTTGTAGCTGCTTATAGTAGGGCAACCTACTAAATTGTCTGGGATAACTTTTCAGTCCCTGTGGAAACTGACCATTAATGCCTTAACGACCTTCATGAAGCATATAAGTTAAACAAATTAACAATGACAATCATTGTCAATTACAACATGAGTAAACAAAACACAATATAAAAATATAAATTCAAAACATATCATATATGATAGATAAACAATTTGATCCAATGTATAACCTTCACAATTAATTCTATTATATTCCAACTTCCATAGGCGAGGTGTCATTCTTTGTAGTTTAGATGTAGTCTCCTTTTTCCCATTGAAAAGATGTTTTTCAGTAGTTTGATACTTATGATTTCTATGGAGGAAGTGCCTATACTCATCAAACACCTGCTTTCCTAAACTTGTTAAATGACGAGATTTCATCTTGGGACCACAAATTGGACATGCAAATTTTCCCTTTGTTTGAAGACCTGGAAGATCATATATAATTGGATTAAATATGTCAATTTTTATAATTATATATAATGAATAGATTATTTTAAAAACATGCATGATATCTACTTCATCAAATTAAATATGGTTAAAGTACAGTCGAATGTTGTAACATACCACAAAAATGTGTTAGCCCTGGGGCATCATGAATTGTCTAGACAAGCATTGCATGGAATTGAAATTGTCTTTGTCCTATTGGTCTAGAGACATCATACATAGTGACGTCATTCTATGACTTTAGTAACTCATCGATAAGAGGCTTGATATATACATTCATATCTTTAACTTGGTACTTACCTAGTTGAATGAATATACACATTACATAATTATTATAACCAGTTTATTGCAATATATATAAATTAATGTACATGACTATTGAATGAAAAATATAGAATCATTATGCAACAAATAAGAAAAAATGAGATGCTACTACATTAAAGAAAATTGATGTAAATACCTAGAACAATCATTATTGACAACGTGCGTGCTCCGCTTTATTGATGACATCCATGGAGGAATGTTATTGTTGACAAAATAAATACACACCAAGTAAATGAATCTCAACTCTCTAAATGGATTGACGGAATAAATCCCAATGAAAGCACGAGATTACGAGGTTCTTCTTTTAAAGTGTGGCCATTTTCTCCATGTCCCTAAATGCAAAACCATCACACAAACATTGAAGAATAATCATCTCCACTATTTTGTGCATGGTAATCCATAAGTGTGGCTAAGCTTTTTTGCACCTAAATGTCGTTACATCGTGGAATAATGAGAATATAATGAAGAACCTTGCGAGGCACCTTTTTTTGTTAGTTGATCTGTCGATATCTACTGATATGACATTCCAGGCATTCTATTGCAAATTCATGTTGTTTATGATATATAATATGATCATTGGGACATGCATCTATTGCTTGATACTCCATTCTGATATATTTCATAATGGCAGATAAATCTCGGTATGAGCGAGGTAAAATATTTGATGGTGGTAACAAAAATTCACTAATCAATCTACAACAAAAACTAATTTGTTAATATAAATAATATTAATGGTACATATTTCATCATTTATTTACTAGTGATGAACTAATAACAATTAAAATAGATGAAAAAACATGACATATATGACATACCTTAACATCCGTGAGATTGCTATTTTTGATAAACCATTCATAACCTTCAAGTTCAACAGTAACAATATAGCAAAGAGGAGTTGTTTGGGAGCCTTCATAAAGGGGCTCGTATGCCTTCTCAAGTATAGGTAAATCATGAACATCATCAAAGTCATCTTGATCATCATGATCAGCTCTGCCACTAAATGTATCATAGATCAATGTATTCATACCATCATTTTCAACTATGTTTTCTAGTGCATGATCATCTTCTTCCATAGGATCACTAACTTCATCTTCGATATTCATAGCTCCATGTTTGTTCGCTTGTAAAACCTCATTCTTCGGGCCGTGATAATCCATATCATCTACCCTAGGGCGCCCCACCTTTATAATAATGATAGACAAAAATAAACCATGATCATGATCAAGTGATTATATATATATATATATATATATATATATATATATATATATATATATAATGTTAAAACGATATAAACATTTACAAATTCAATCAATATATAAAACACATATAATGAACAACTGCAATGGAATGATAATCATGCCCCTTCAATGTGACCATCGCGCCTACAATGTTCTCAAGCTGTTGTGATTAAAATTCATCATCTTTAAGCCCTTGCAATTATTGCAGGACAAATAGCTATTCCATCACCCTTTCTTTTCAATCTATGCAATCTATCAAGTCTCTTCATTTGATAGGGTATATTATCGGAAATGATTTTTCTTTACCAAGCTTGACTATTTAGATCTTCAAAAAATATCAAGCTCACACTCCAATAATTTTCAATCATAGACAGGTAACAAAATCTAATAATTCTGATATTTTACTCCAAAAAAATTTGGCATGCAACCACCCCTGCAAAAGAGAAGATAGTCTAAAGTTAATGACCCCAAAAAACACTTTAAAATGTTAATTCCAAAACTTATTAAATTATGATTTTACTATGATTTCCAACCATTAAGACTCCTAAAATCAAAATATTGAACTTGATCGCAAACTTCCTACAACGACGGAGGTAGTGAGCTAGTAACAGCAAGTGACCCATTCCTAATGAGCAACAAGTCAAAATCATCATTGCTAATGTCAATATAGATTTATCCTTTTAGTTAAAGATGCAATGTGTCACTTGTAACGCCCCGCCTTGGTTACCGTTATAACAAAGTGTAAAGAGTAAAGTTAACCGAACAAAATTTTTTTTAAAAGATATTTAATTTACACAATTTCCATAAGGTTTCCAAGACGACGTTACTTAAACCTTACACATAAACTCAACACGTTATCATAAACATAATACAAATTTAAAGCCAAGAATGGTTCAGTTTGCAAGACTTATTACATTCGAGAATCCATAGGTTCATATTACAACAAGAGAGATTTTAATAAATCTCAATACATCCAAAGATGGTACAATATAAACACTCTTATACAAGAGGTAACTTTTACAAAGCATATAGTGTTCATTTAACATCTGGCACAATTATCCACGAACAAGCTCTGCATCATTAGTCACGAACAAAGAAGTAACTGGAACTAGCTGCAAGCTTAGGATTATCTGCATGAAAATATATAAGGAAGATAAAGCACGGTTTCCTCCCGACCACGTGGAACCCAAAGGTCCACTCCCTCCGTGCTAGGAGATAAATGATAGGTCCACAAGCAAAGAAAACAAAACATAACATTTACGGGGTTTACAAATCACATCCTAACATAACGTTAACAATCATAGCAGATAAAACCTCTGTAACACAACACATCAAAATAAATCTGATCACAAAGAACACCATCATGATATAGACTAAGAGTGTCATCACATCGTCGGGATAGGTTACCCTAGTGAATCTTCCTAGACTACCGGCCCTCTCTCCAAGAGTTACCCTGGTAGTCTCTACCAATTCCCAGTGCCTATGCAGACCAATGTGGAGTCACTTCATCTTTCAAGAGGACAAGATGACAACTTGCCATTCTAGGCCTTCTCAACCTCTTCTCAACCTGAACGAGCGTTAAGACAGTAGGCGAGGCACACTTTTATCTAAATTAATGTTTATAATTTCCCAACCCATAATTCATTAGTTAAGTTTTCACTGAATTAACACACCTACGATAGGTTACCCAGACAATCACTTCCGGATTTCGGCCCTTATCGCAAGCCACTCTTTCTATAACATGACTCAACATAAAACCAATCTAGGGGTAGCTATCTAGCACAAAAATCAAAACCAAAATGTTTATGTCCTTCACTAGAGGCAAATCACAATCTCTAGGATGTCACTTCAAAAGACCACAAAATGATACAAAGCTATACCCCCAAGTAAAAATACTTGTAATCGAGCAAAGTGATCAATATGTATTACACATAACAATATCATTTTCACTTCTCTTGCCTTTAAAGAAATTAAACAAACATCACTAACGTTATGAACATATACACAACTAATATTTTCATTAAATCAATCTCAATGAATTGAAAATTCCTGAAAAACAAACTATAGAGATTAACATAAACTATATTGATTTTATAATACGAATCTTACTTCACTAGTTTTGATGAAATATAAATAAACATTTTCAACATTATGTGTAAACACACCCAACAATCATATTTAACCAATTTCTATAAACAAAGCATTTACATAATATATAATCTGTAGATATTATTATATTCCTAATATTTTCAAGAATTGAATTCACTAACATTATAACATAAGAAAAATACAAATTCTATATATTTTATAATTCAATTACCTTGAAAATAAAATAAAACATTATAACTTATAACTTAAGTTTCTATCTCCTCTTCTTTTCTCGTTCTAAGTCTCACACTTCACTCACACTTATGCTAGTAGTAAGAATCTTAACTATAAGTTATCTACCAAAGAAACTGTCCCGATCAATGCATGCAAAGAGAGAGTTAACATAAGACAAAATATTAACTCCCGAGCTTTTAACACAATCCTTCTTGTCTATCTTACTAAATCATTCGTTTATCACTATTAGCTGTGAGTTAACTCTATAATATCAGGTGTGGATATGTAACAAGACATATATACAATGTAATTCTGCTACTTTAAATAATTTTCTATCTTTAAATGAGTATCACTCAACCTAAGATTGCCATGAATCATGCCATGCATAAATATTTTAATGCGAATTATCCTAGCAAGATACATGAAGTACATATAAACTAACATATGGAATGTATGTAAGATGTGAAATAAGTACAAATTACGGCGTATCAATTCTAAACGTATCGCAGGGTTAACAGGTTCAGGCATCTCAAAAGAAATCGAACTACCAGATATAATTTGCATTCAACAGGCAACGAAATAGTAGAAATGGAATTCTTAAATATAATACATATATGTTCTCATCCATCAAATCAAAAGACTCGCTGTCTTAATGAGTGTCACACAATTGAAGAGAAGTAGCAGTCACACCATGCACAAGATCTGAATGCCTAATCATTAGATAGTGTAGATAATAAATTTATGTCATATATTATATACAACTAGGTAATGAGAGAAGGAACCAGCGCTAAACTTGTAGATCAAATGACAAAATTCTGAATAACTAGGTTTACAAAACTATCGAATATCACAACTTACAGAATTATCCAGAATGCATGCATAACTGTCAGAAGATAGATTGTGATTTATCCTATGTAAATCATGGACAGTTTCTATGCCTCAAATGGAAGAAACACCGAACTCAAAATTCATAGGCACTAAGAATGCAGATTATATCAGATGCCTGATGATTAGTATTGTTCCTATTGTCAGTGATCAAATCTAAAGTGATTATATACATAAATTTTAATGATCAAGTTTATTAGTTTAAAGAAAAGGATCCGCCAAGATGAAGGAATGGATACGGACTGGGATTCAAATAAATCCTCCAACTCATGATTATACAGAAAGTATCTTGAAGAGAAGACTGAGCGCAAATCTGTTATGAAGTTCAGTGATATAACATCTTCTTTTTTTAACCAAGTAAGAAATTCGATTTCTTAGTCTAGTATAAAGATTTGAAAGGGAAATTATAAGCTTTGGCCAAAAACTAATCACCGAAGCAATACTCAAATTACAAAGCCAACAGACTTAATTTAAGATAGCTGCGCCCAGATTTAGAGGACAAATTTTATATATATTAAATTGTAAGTTGAGAATCTACCGATGGAAATAAAGAATATACTAGTAGAAGTCTTTATCTTCAACAATTTAATAAAAGAGAAATACAAATATCATCAGACAGGTATCTAGTTTGTTATTCTGTCAGTAATACCCTGCGCATGCTATGGATTTCTTCTACAATATTCAGATGGTTAAGACAAGATGATAGGAAGCAATATCACCAAATACTATGAAGACCATTAAAGGATAAGTATAGCATCATCAATAATGATACATGGTGATGGCGTAAGGACAGGAAACAAGTAAAAGAGAGATTTAAATTTTATTAAAGGATTTATGACCAAATCAAAACTTGTATCATCCAGCTCAAAGAGTAATTATTCCTAATGCAATTATATGTCCGATTAGAAGTGGTATATGGAGAGATTTTTATATCTTGACAATATAATAGTTTTCAAAAACCGATAATTTCTAAAGATCTGTGTTCAAACAATGGAAATTCACATCTGTTTCCGGATATATATACAAATATTATAATTCCTAGAACTATAGTATCATTAGTTTACTATATTTTCCATAACATTTGATTGTTGAATGTAACAATTTTCTATTTAATTTGCAGGTTTGGTAAACAACTATTTTTCCACAACGTTCATTGAAGAAATTTTATAGAAACTTAAAAAGAAGAAAACCTGGACAATCTTGGAAATCGAGTTGAAACGAATTTTGAAGCCTTTTGCTGATTCCTCTATTAATTTTCCAGACTTTGACAGTGAAATTCCAATCAAAACCAACTTCAAATCACGCTTACAAACAAAAATCTTAAAGAAAAATTCTTCTAAAACAATTGTCGTGAAACAAACTACTAAAAATTGCTGCCCTCCGAATTATTCCCATGAATGTCCAATTACCCATTTTCCAAAAGATATTAATTCATGCAAATCACTTTCCATCACAAAACTTAACTGAAAGTTCATTTCACATTGTAAATAGCTCATTCAGTTCAACTTAATCTTTAAAATATCAGAACAAACCTTTAACTGGCAATCAAAGATTCTTATCTCTTCGAAAATATCTTACTTTAAAAATATCTATTTCACATATTTCAAGTTGCTCAATTAAATCAGCAATAATAATATTTTAATAAAAACATTGCAAAGAAATAAATTTCACTGATAAATTTAATAACTTATTTAATTTAACTTAATAAATTAAATCATTAATGTTAGTTAAAACATTAATAAGCATTTAATAAAATTAAATATTATATTCGCAAACACAAAACAATATATATTTGAACACGACAAGACAAACTGGGCTACACGGGGTAACACAAAGATACTCGTTCGAAGACGAACGATGGTTTAAAAGGACCTGTCAGTACCTCCAACAACTTAATTATATTGAATTAGGGTACGCTCAGACCTGACAAACAGGTGGAGCCGTTACCCAGTACCTGTGTCTGCAAAAAACATTAACGTTAGAACATATATATACTCATGTTAGAAAACACACCGTGAATAAGAATTGCAGTGTAGCAGGGTACTCACGAATGAGTAATGCCACACTGTCTTCTTCACCGACACACACGAGCAAGATAAACCATAAGCAATAGTCATAAACAATAAGCCACATCATGAATGAATCTATCATAGTATCATCAAACTAATCACCTCAACACAACAACCACATGAAAAATCGTAAGCTAATAAACCATATCAGACATATGTCTATCTCAATAACATCACAGAAACACAACCAGATAAATAGGACGTCAATGTATCATCCATAGAGTATAAAAACAACATAATGTCAGAGTTATAACTGAGAATACACAACATAGTATCATAGTGAACTAAAGCATCTATCAGTTAAACCAAAAACAAACTAAAATAGGATGTCACAGTGGGAGGGTCACTACATCACTTCTTATGACGAGCTTATCCCTAGGGCCCTCAACATTGAGAAAGCCCTAATCACATAAGGAAGCACACACTAGTAGAATTTGGCAAATAAATGACTAGGTGACTAAAACTTTTAGTCACAACAACTAAAAATGACTAAATTTTGCTCAGTTTTTGCAACTTAGCTATAAATGAGTAAATAAACTACTAGTTTGGTCCTTGATTAAAAATTATTTAGTCACACAAATAAAAATGACTAAATAGTTAGTAATTTATTTAGTCACAATCCATTTTAATAAATCATTTAAGGAATCAAGAATATAGCCCACCAAAACACTCTAAAACTTTAATCAACATACCCTAAAAATTTTGTCAAAATCTTATTTTTAGGCGTAGCCCACCAGAATGGAGTTTTCATTTTAATAAACGTACTCTTAAACCTTCGTCAAAACATTATTTTCAAGCATAGACCGCCAAAATGGATAAGTGTTTCCGTAAAGAATGACAGAGAATGGTGAGGAGATGTGTGTGAAAGGAGGCATAGGATTCATTGCTGCTTATCTCATTCCTGCTCTGCTCAACAAATCTTACATTGTTCCCGCTACTATTTGTAATCTAGGTATTTACTTGACATATATTTGCATAATCTCAAATTCCTTCAGAGGATTTTGAAGTATCAATGTATCCTATATAGGTTTTAGAATGATTTTTTAATTAAAAAATAAATAAATGATATTTCCACGTAATTAGATAATGTGGAGATCTCTAGATCTACCCGGCCACTATCCTCTTGGCACTATATTCATTACTACAACTACTAGGGTTTGCATGTGACATCTTTAATATCTTCATGACTGTGGCTTTTAAATAGATCTCAATCTTTGCTTTAATCCTTTCATGGTAACCCTTGAGTTCCATAATCCACCTTCAATCTCTTCTAAGAACATTGTCTTAAGCTAGACTGCATAGTATGCATATAAAGCAAGTCCTTCATACCTGCCATTGTTCCAAACCACCACTCACTCCCTTGCTTAAAATGTTGCCTCCATAAGCACAATAGCATGTTTTAAAATCATGGTTGCCAGTGATTGACCATTAAGGTCTCCACTTTCATCATGAAGATACAATGAGATTTTTTGTCTTCAAACTCAGGCATTATGCAAGACAACATTGTGAATTATTTGTTAATACAATTTTATTTTCTTGCATTTCTTTGCTAACTTCCTTTAAAGGTATTGCACCCTGAACAATCTCAAACAACTCACTCTCTATCACTTGAAGATTCCTTTCATGAGCATCTTTCTATAAAATCAAACTATACCCTATAGACTGCCTACTTACTACAGGGGACTCATTGTTTCATGGTATTGTAGTTCTTAAGATCCTTCAACCTTATTGACACTACTTCACAGTCCACAAGGTATTATTCGCTATTCTCCCATCTTTGATGAGTCTCAAAACACTGCTCAAACATGCAATCCACTACCTCCATTATACATTAATGGCTAAGAAGAAACATTGAACCTATGATTACCACTATTACTTCATTTGGACAGTCATTCCCTGATTGCATTTGCCTTGTCTAACACTACGAAAGCATTTGAAAAACCCTTTAAAAGATTAAACCAAGGTAAAGAAACTCCTTGTTAAATCTCCATTTCTTATGCAAGGTTTGAGCTTTATTATCTTGTCACTACTCAGCCTCTTTTTGACTGTCACATCTCAAGTAACTATCATTCTTCTTACCGTAGATTGCATTTACAAATGTCACTAAGCTACATAGTGTGTTTGTTATTGGCTACAATCTTTAGATTGCAAGATTTTGTTATTACCTACAATGTCTCAATCTTTCTGGTATTGCAACCTCACTAATCCGTTATAGTTATTGTTTATGTTTCTCTGAGGCCTAGGGTTTGTACCCTAATCATGCTCTTACCAATGCTTTTGTTGGTATTAAAAACAACCTTAAATCTTAGGTCATAAAATTAGTTGTCTTGACAAAGTTGTGGTATGATCTTGGATTGTATCCTAGAGTGTGTGGGAAGCTTGTGTTTGATCATTAAGGTATGTAAACTTGATAAGGGAAATGTATCCTATATATCATGGGTCTTTCTTTAATACTTTCCATAATGGTTATTAGCAGATCACATTATTATAGTTTGTGGTAACCCAAGATTGCATTCAAGTATGTAACAAACTTGGTTTGTAGTTTAAGCTATGCACTTTTAAGTAACATTCATAAGGTTTAAAAAATCTGGATCACTCTTTAAAATAGCCCATTAAACATGGGTTGTGCTTGAATGCACTACATAATTGATATAACATAACCACTCTACATATCAACCAGAGTTATAGGCTCTTTATTGTAGCAAGAGGTAATCACTCTTTGATCATGCTATAATTACATCCTAACCTATTAAACTTGAGACAACCTGAATGCACCCAATGATGATTGACACCAACATTATACAACCTAAATTAACTACATTATATGAGTGCCTCCATTTCTATCACAACATAGCCATATTAAACTTGGGTCACACATGAATGCATCATGTATTTTTTATAGCACAACTGTGCCACATGACCAATAGAGTTATGGATCACATAATTACAGTCACAAGAATTTGTTCCTTGGTTGTGATCTTATGGTGATTCCACACAACAAAATGTGGACATGAAATTCTCAAAACCCTAAACCCTCTAAAAATGAAATCGATGAGATGTTGCTTTAAAATATGATTTTCAAACCTAGAACTACAAATCGACTTCTGGCCGAAGATGCAAAAAGACAATGACTACCACCCTCAACTTTGGCAATATCTTCTTGAATTTTTTCTAATTTTTTCCCAAGAAAATAGTCATGGATTCTCCACAAAGTGTCTCCAAGTAGAGGCAAACAACATGCATAATAAATCGATTGAACTCACTTTTCTTATGTTGGCCTGAATTTGATTTTCTATTTTTCATGTTTGTCGAGAATTTACACGTAGTGATAGTCAACATTTTGATAGACCCGAAGGTTAAATCAAAATTTTGATAAACTTATCGGGGATAAACTTTCAAAAAATAGAAAATTGCACATCAAATTTTACAAGCACCTGATGATACATCAAATTATACATATTTCGTTGGACATTTTCATCAGATTTTGTAGTAAAATGAGTTAGTGTGGGTATTTGAATCTGCAAAAATTTGAATTTTGATTGGAACTAGGACTCATTCGCCAAAAGTGGTGAATCAATCTGATTAGGGTTTTTTGAAGCTTCAAAGTTTAATCTTGCTAAATTCTTTGTTTTCTCTATCCTTCCTGATTGATTTTTCAGATTTGAAACCCTGATTTGCAACCTGTAGGTGTTCTCCAATGTTCTCCAAGGCTCGATGACAATTTTGACAACTTTGAATGATTTGAAAACTTTCTCCAATATTTCTCCTTAGGAAATCTATAACCTAGACATGCAAATTACACACAAAGGAGAGGGGAAAATGTTGTTGGGTTAGTGGATAGGGGTTTTCCTTGGTCAAACCCCGTTATGGTAATCAAACCTTGAAATAGAATGAAATATGAATAGAGAATGATGAATGAACAAAATAGGATGTTGCAACTCACCAAACCCTAGTAATAAGATGGTGCAAACATGTATGAGATGGCTCCAATGGATGTAGATCTTGACTCTTTCTTGAAGGTGATAGATCATGAAATAAATTTATGCTTGCTTGAATCACAAAATCCTACACCACAATTTTTAGCTCCAATTTAACAAACATGATGCATGAAGTCCTTGAAATGATCATTGATGCTTGAATGCTACTCTAGAATGCTTGATAATCTACTCTCAAAGGCTCTTGAATGCACTTGTAAACTAAAACTTGCTATAAGGATGAATACTTGAATACTTGGGGTGAAAATGAGAGAAAGAAACTTGTATTTATACTCAATTATGCAATAATTCCAAAAATTACAACACTACAAGCCAACATCAAATCTAGGAGAATAAAATCCCACCAAAAATTTGAATTAATTTTGATTTTGGGCCATAGGGACGCCTTCGCCCAAAGTGGTGAATGAGATCCACCATACATAATTTTTGGGACCATTTTTAAAAATGCTTAGAAATGTGTGAAACTAGGTTCAAGTAATTTGTATTATAGATCTATGACAATTGCATTTGAATGCATGACGTTTATAATTTTTAAATCCAAATGAAATTAATACACGAACATTAATTAGATAGTCGTAAATAAAAAAGTGATGAAATTCAAAATAAGAGAGAAGAGAGAAATGCAAATAGAGTTGATAACGAAGTTCACCGTAAAAATGACTACATCTTTGGGACCCTCTCAAATGAGTGGACCGATCCGATTAATTCTCTAGCAAATAAGTACATAACTCTGGCATGGTTTCTCCCTGGTTTGCAAGAAATTTGAAAAGCTCCTCCAAAGTGCACAGGAACAATCTCCTTGAAAGCACGAAATTTGAGCAAAATTTCACCAAGAATAATTCTCTCTAAGTCACCACCACTTAGCTTTTCCCATCCTACACTACCCCCTTTTATACACCAATATTACCCAAATTGGTTACTAACTGATTGATTTTACAATATTACTCATACAAGTACAAATCTCCCATAATCTCTCTTTTTTTACATATAAAAACAATAATCCCCCCTTATAATAATCCTCAAATCTTCAATAATTTGTTAAAGCCCTTTAACATGTTATTCTCGGGCTTGTACAACTGATATTTTGTTTCTTTTTCTTTAAGGGAGTTAATTTTTTATTTAAATCAAGGGTAATTTTTTCTTTATTAAGGAATTTGGGCCTAATTATTTGTCAAAACAAACTTGGCCTATATGATATCTCGAATAGATTAGTGTTGCAGTGGTTATTAATGATTTTTCCCAGTCAGAGGACATGGGTTCAAACTACCAGTTGTTTTTTTTAAAACAAACTCCAAACAAACCAATAGCAAAACTAACTGGCATACCATATGGGGTAAGCACATCATGTGCGGCATAACGATCAACGGTTTCCACAATACCCGCGGGGTGGGGAACCGAATCCCACCCACTCCATATTTTAGCAAATAGTTCAACAGCCAAGCCAAAGGATAGAGAAGTGCCATGTGGCACCACCTAGTTGGGCCACGTGGCAGCACCTTATTCGCCTGTTAGAGACATATCAACATCCACATATCTGCAACACAATTGTCTAGTCACCTATGAAAACCACGTGTCTTTCGTGTAACTGCCACACAAGATGTATGAAATTCCACATCATGTACAAACATCCACGTCACCTACCACATCATCCGCCAATTGGTCCACTTCATCGTCTGTACCATACAGACTGCTAAGTCACTGTACTAATGTCATCGGTCGTATGGCTGGTCAACCATGGTACCTGTAAAATTTGACTTGGCATAACACAAGTGTACGAACTCAGAATTTCATGAAACGAACATTGTCCTGGAAAGCTCTCGATGAGATCTTTCACTTAACGCTAGTTTCATCCAATTTTGAGTCGACTCTTTTTTTCGCTTTTTTGACAGCCACTCTAGTTCCAATTTGACCTGAACTTTGACCGGCTCTATCTTGGACATAAGGGCTCCTTTCAACTCTGTTCAAGTTGTACTGGAATCAAGATTCTAAGCTCTTTCTAATGGTCCCAAATTCTTGAGCATTGGGGACACTTCAATTTTTACTGAAAAAGTATCCCCCTGGATCATCAGGACCAAAAAAATCTAGGTGGGACTCATTCACCTAAGGTGGCGAATGAGTCTGAGATCACTAAATTTGGGCCATTCAAATCTAAAACATATAAATTATGATTGGGTGATGGTTTGTGTTGGGATTATCCTCAAAACAGTGCATTAAATGGGGCTTGTGGATGTAAAATAAGGCTAATTAAAGCATAAGAAAACCCAATTATTAAATAAAATCCTAGAAAAGTGTGAAAGTGTGTTACAACACTTTACAACACTCCAAACATGGCACCAATAAGCTCATTTAATTCACAAGGGCCCAAGACCTAATGTGAATATGTTAGGCATATTACAAAATTAAATCAAGGCCAAGTTAAGGGGGACCTTTTTCCGTCATTACATTGTTTAATCAAGATCCCCATCCTTGCAAAAAAAGGAAAATAGTAGATTCACTTTTTGACTTGATTCACCTCAAGGTTGTTAGTCATTTCATTGTGTGGATCTCATTTCCTAATGAATTAAAGAAGAATAGGTCCCTAAGTAGTTCATCAATCTCATTTTTCTTTGTTTCATGTACAATAGAAGTAATATACATTGCTACACCATCATGTTGTGCTCAAGTATTATGGATGAAACAAAATTTGAAGGAGATGAAAATTGAGTTTGATGAACCTATTTCTATTGTTTTTTATAACACCAGTGTCATAAATATCTCATAGAATCCAATAATGCACTTAGGGACAAAGCACATTGTAATCAATCAAATCATTTTCTAAGAGGAAAAGTTTTAGAAAATGAGGTAAAGTTGGAGTATGTTGAGACAAATGAGAAAGTGGCATACATTTTTATAAAACCACTTCCTAAGGAGACATTTGAGTTTCTTTGATAGAAGTTGGGAGTTGTTTCTCCCTCCTCTTGAATCAAGAGGAAGTTCTAGCTTATGGGGAGTTTTGTCTCCCTACCACAAGAAGGCTAGGTGGTCTTACAGAAGATTTTCAAAAGTGGTGAAGCATGGACTAAGGGGGAATCTTTATGGGAAACAAGTTGTTGGAGTGTGCAGAGTATCAAAAATGAAAAAGGGGGAGTGTTGACCTCTTTCATTGATGTCAACAGGGGAGAAATTGAACTCAAAATGTTATATAGATTCCAAGGGGGAGAAATCAATCTAAGGGGGAGAAGTTTTTTCGTGTGTGACCACTTGTTTTAATGGGTGGAACAACAATTTTTTGTTTTCCATCAATGACAAAGGAGGAGTTTGTTGAAGAAAGGTTGTGATTGTTGTCAAAGGTTGTCATTGATGTAGTAAGAAGGAATTATTTGTGTAAAGGGTGTAAGGATAAGTATTACATGAATTATTATTATATTCCTCTTGTCATACATCATTTTGAGTTGTAAATATTTATAGAACTATTTTGTATGTTAGCTGATCAGTGTGGTTGCATGTACCTATCTATGTTGGCAATTTTATTGTCATATCAATCATATCATAAATAGAGGAACACATATTATTAGATACTGAGGAGTGCTTGTATGATTATTGTATGGTTGTTATCTCATGCATGTATCTATTCACTATGATAGTGGTGATCTGGAAGGCTACACAAGAATTTTTTAGTTTAGAATTTATCAAGTTCAGTGTTTCTTAGCTGCACTTTGTGGAGTTGTTGTAGGCTATGTGGTTTGAAAGGAGAGTATTCATATACTTGTTCTATCATATTCAAAAGTTTCTAGATGATTTTTTCAACATGCAAAATTTTTGAAGGGACTTAAGGTTCTCTAATTTCATTTGTTAACCATTTAGTGTTTGAGGCCTATAAGGTAATGGCTAGTAGTGTGTGGAATTCAAATCTTGTGTGTGGTGTTAAGATAGGACCTGATTAAGCTTCCTATGGTAGCACACAACACCATGTTCTTTTGGTGGAAATAATTTGAATTAGGACTGGCCTATTACACATTTCATGTAATTTTTAATTTAGGTCCACCTTATGTCATCCTAGTAACTATTTGCAAATCCTTGGATGATATAGAAGAGTTTTAATGTGATCTGTCATGTATATATTTCTCTGTTATACAGCTGCATATGTGAAATAGAATTGCATTGGTGTGAAGAAAAGTTGGTTGTAGGTGTAAATTGAAGAGGTGTTGAATATAAAAGGGAGAATTACATTTCAATGTGTGTGTCAATATTAGAAGATTATATGTAGCATGGAAGAGTTTCAAATGTAAATTTGACATGTGTATGTGGTGTCTTTAGCTATATAGAGGATTCACAAACTTTATCTCTATAATTTAGAAGGAATTTAGTGTTCCACTTGTTGTTCTATTGGGGATCGGTGTCTCCAGTAGGCTAGAGCCTACAAATACATTAGGGATTGGTGTCTCTGATAGGTTGATTCCTACTTCATATTGTAAGATTTACTTGTATATTTCTTCTTTGTGAGGCTAGATTTGGATAGTAGATCCAAGAAGTTATTCTCACCATAGTTTATTCCCATCTTGGGTTTCCACATATATCTGGTGTTCTCTTGTGTGTATGTCTACTCTTGAGTTTGTTTAATAGTATTGAACATTCATATTTCATGTTTAGTTATCTGTATTGAGGCTTGTAGTGAAGAATCATATATTCTAATAATTGTGGTTGAGTTAACAATTTTGATCTATTGATTCACCCCCCCCCTTAGTAAATTTATGTTCCCTTCAATGGTAATATGCAATAAGTGTCAATCTAAAGGACATTCAGATGAAGAATGATCTATGGAATAATTTTGTGGGAATTTATTAGTGGAGGAGGCATTAGGTCAAGGATTAGCATAAAAGGTGGAAGATTATGGTGTAGAGGAATGTAAATGAAAACAAAACGGGCAAAAGAGAAATGGGTGGGCTATGAAGGTGGACAAGAGATGAGTAGGGAGAATCGACAATCTAGGAACATGTAAGCCATAAATCAAGGAAAGAGGATAAGGATTTTGGTGGGGAAACATGGGAAAATAAAGATCAGCAGGTTGAGGAAGATGATTATCCTTCACAACACGGGAGAAAGAATGATGTTCTTACAAGTTTACAAGAGCACTAGGAAAGGGATTGTGAATTGCAAAAGCTCTTGGACAAAGGATTTCGGCTAATGGAAAGTAAAGATGAGGACACAATAGATGTGAGTAAACTAGTTAAGAAAAAAGAATAAGAGGATTTGGAGCTCGAGTTAGAGAATCCTTTTCAAGAAGGGGAGGTTGACTTCTTTGAAGAAAGACCTATTGAACAAAGTCAGTCAAAAATAAGTAATCCCAAGCTAGGGTCCAGAAGAGCCAAAGAGGTAGGAAGTCAAATAAGGAAAGAATACAGATTGTTGGAAATGCTAAGGGGAAAATGAAACTTCAATCAAGGAAGGGTGTTAAACAACAACCAAATTTTGTTACAAGAAATAAAACTTTTGCAATATGAGGGAACTATTATAATGGCTAAATGGAAATTTTGGGAGGGAATATTTGAGCCTATCCATGGTGCATCTTTTGGTTTGGGAATCTTGTGGAACTATAGGAAGGTAGTGGTAGATTCAATATCATCAAGCTTGCAATGGTAGATGGTTAAAGTAAGGAAATGGTGGCTATCAAAGAAAATATAAATGGTTAATGTGTATGGACCAATATTGACAAAATCTAAAATAAATCTATTAGATATTTCTCACACTTTATTGGAAAATAAATTTATTATGAGAGGAGACTCTAATGCAACTAGGAATAATTCAAAGAAAAAAGGAGTCTCTACCTAAATATCCTAAACACAATTAGACTTCTAGTACTTCATCTCTGAGTTTTGGTTAAGATATATCCTAACAAAAAATGGAATTCTTACATGGAAAAATAGAAGGAAAGGTTTCACCTTGATCGCAAAAAGAATTGATATATTCCTATTGGTAGAAGATTGGGAGACAATCCCAACAACATTTGAGGTAATGATTCTTGTAGTGATGGGGTTAGACCATTATTTGGTTCAACTAAGCTTTCAACCATGTAATCCTCCACTAAGAAGTACCTTTAAATTTTAGAACATGTGGTTGAGAGATGTAACCCTAAAAAAGAAATTAGTGGAATGGTGGGGAAGCATATTACAGAATGGTGGATTTAAGATGTATAGGTTCTCAACAAAACTCTAATATGTTAAAATGCAACTAAAAGAATGGAATAAGACTCACTTCAAAAATATCTTAGACGAAAAGACTAGAGTGGAAATAAAAATATAGAAGGTTAATGAGTAAGTAATCAAGTAGGGAATAAAAGAATAGGAATACAATAAGGAAAAGAAACTATCACTAGAATATTTTGAAATATTAGAAAGAGAAGAAACCTTCTAGAGGTAGAAATCTCAAGAAACATGGCTTAAAGAAGGGGATAGAAATACCAAGTTCTTCCACATGACCACCAAAGAGAATAGAAGAAAGAATAGAATCATGGATATTGTAAACTCAAAAGGTATTAAAATCCAAAATGAGAAACAGATAAGTGAGGCAGTCATTGCTCATCTTTAGTCACTACTAAATAAAGCCCCCATAGGCCCATCACTAGAAAGAAAATAAATTTTAAGATGCATCCTAATTCTAATATCCCAAAGTCAAATTTCAAATCTATATAGTGAAGTCAAAGTGAGTGAAGTAAAGAAGGAAACCTTTCAAATGGAAAAATCCAAAGCCCTAGGCTTGAATCAGTTCTCAACTAGATTTTTTCAATCCTTTTGGCACATAGTGGGAAAGGATCTAAACTTGGTAGTAAAATAATCTGAGAAGAAAGCCACGATGTTATGAAGTATAAAAAACACATTCATTGATTTGATACCATAGAAGGAAAATATTGAATCCTTAGATGATTTCAAACCCATCTCATTATGCAATACCTGTAGTAACGGAAAAAGTAAGCCTTTTCCTTACTTGGTTTGATAATTGACATTAAAATTGAATTAATGGTGTCTAGGAGTGGTGTTGTCATGTGTTGTACACATTCACATCATTCTATGACCTTTATTTGACTAAAACATGCCTTATTGATCCTTTGCAAGGGTACATTGTAAAGTGTTGTAACACACTTTCACACTTTTCTAGGATGTATTTGCTTAATTAAGCCTAATGGGCCCCTTTCTAAATAAAATGTATTTAAATTTGTACCTTGTTTAAGTGTTGTAAAGTTTTATAAATCACTTTCACACTTATCGAGGTGGTCATTAATTGATTGTGGTTAATTGAAGTAATTAGCCCCTTTTGATTCAAATTTAGGCCTTAATTTTGACACCTCCCGAAGATCTATCCCCGACACTTATAATTTAATTAACAAAATATTTCATTGGGAAAATTTTGGTCATGGTAAAGTGTGTCAAGACCCATTCACCCTTGATGGTGAATGGGTTTGACTGAGGAAAACCCCCATTCACTAACAAACAACAATTTTTTCTTCCCTTGAGTGTGTGATTGTAGATTTACATGTTGAAGATCAAGTTGAGCAATATTTGGAGCAAAATTGTCAAAGTTGCAAAGTTGCTAAAGTTGTAATTCAAAGTGCAAGATCATGGAAAGAGCTCTATAGAATTGCATACCAACTTCTAGAACTTGATAATAGGGAATTTAAGAGTGCAGGTATCAAGGAACAAGACCCTGAAATCAATTTCCAAAACCCTAAAAGGACCCATTCACCACTAAAGGCGAATGAGTCCTATATAGCCCAAAAATAGCAATTTTTTTGCTAGGTACATAGCTTTTTATGCTCTAAAAACTTCCCCCATAGTTGCTATAATAGTTAGGCAGCATTTTTTATTATTATTGGCATCTTATTTTACATAATTTGAGTGTTTACGGTCTTGTAAAAAATAGTGGTTCTAGATCCTCTTGTTCACGCATTTGGGTCTATCCCATTTTTCCTATTAATCATTTTAGTGAACCCGACTCATTCAACATTACAATTTTCTAATTTTTAGAGTCTCTCATTGCATCTTAATTTATATCTTTCATTCATTTGTATTTAGGTTTGCATTGAATTAAGATCTCATTTAGGGTTACTTGTTTTGTATTGAAATCTCACATATCATATAAAGTTTAGATTTACATTGTTTTGCATCTCTCTAAATCTAAAAATTACAAAAAAAATAAGTCATTTTGCATCTCATTTAGACCTCATACAATTTCATTTGAAAATCAAAACAAAATTGTATTTCAAATTAGGCCTTTCATTGCATTTTTACATTGAATTTCTAGAAAATATGAAGCTAAAGCTCACTATCTCAAACTTGGAACTAAAAGATATAACTGAGAGCCTACAAATCATTAAAAAATAGTTTAAAAATACCTAACCAAGGACCATTTTCCTTTACTAAAAAATAATTCCCTGATCAAGTCTGATTTGAGCCTTTTGGCAATTGAAAAAGCATAAAAGTTCACTCTGAAATCCACAAAAAAATCTCATAAACATCTAACCAGGACCCATTCACCCTTATTGGTGAATGAGTCCCTGTTAGCTACTACTCTAAATTTTCAAGACATTAAAATCTTAGTTTTTAGCTTCTATTTGGTGTTGTTATCTTTTTGTTTCAGTTTCCTAATTTGTTGTTTCATCAATTTCATTGCATTTAGCTTAAATTGCTTCCTTTTAGTGCATTGTTAAAAGTTCAAAATTGCATCAAAACATTTCATTTTTAGCTTATTGCATTGTGTAATCAATAAATTACCATGTTTAGGTCTGAATTTCTGAAAATGGAGAACTATTTCTAAGGCAATGTGTGGAAGTCCTTGTTCTCTTTGGTTGATGTTTCAAACTATTTTTTTGGAAATGGCCCTAATGAAATTGAACTTACTCATGCTCACAAAACTCCTAATGCATGTCCTCCTTGTAATGTTTACATCATTGTAGAAGATGATTTTAGCATGAATGAATTCATAAATGATTGCCTTAACAACCTTGAGCCCAATGCATCATTTTACCCTTCAATGAAACAACCAACACAACTTGAAATGTTTGATATTTTACACCCTAAAACTGAGTCACAAGTTGAACCTAAGTTCTCTACCATAGGTGAGCATAGTTCCTTTAAGAAAGAAAATATTCAAGCATTCTATGTCAACAAAGTGACCAACACATCAATCAACCTTGAAGAGACATATGGCAAATAATTCACGATCTTACACAAACAAGGATGTGATACAACAAGTGAACATAAAATTCATCAGCTCCTAAAGAAAATACCAACTAAAGAAACTGAAGGGATAGGATATCAGATCCCCCTCTCAACATAAATGTTCCTAAAGAATACCTAAGGCTTTGTAGTGATGGTACAGTTGTCTTAGATCCTCCTCCTGATATAAGTTTCCTCCTTCCTAAAGAGAAACCCATACCTCCTAAAGATAAGGATAACAGAGATGTGATCATCTTAGGACCTCCTTCCCTAATCCCATCTAGAGAAAATTGTGAATCTAGCAAGTGCAAGAGTCCTTACAAACTAAAGAAACTAAAATTCCCTTGTCTGCCACCTGAAAGTGGAAGGAAACAACTCCTAAATAAAGAACTTATAACATTACCACCAATGAAAGAAAAGATAAGACTATATCCTAAAGATGCAAATGCTCCACATTGTCGATACCACATAACTCTTAGACACAGTATTGATGAGTGTCGTGCATTCAAATTGGTATTGAGAAATTTTCACTTCGATGGCAATGATTTCCATCCATTGATTGACTAACATACCCTTTTACTCCTTGTCATGTAATAGTTGTAGAATCTTAAAACATTCTCAGTATTACATGTTTTACAATTATTAAAATTATTTTCTCTAATGCAAGGAGCTAATTTTCCCTCACTTATCTTGGCTCATTCTTGTCTTGCACAAAGTGGAGGCAAGAACTTGATAGCCATGTCCTAGTAATGCATTTTTTGTTGTCCCTTTGGCTAGTTTCCCGCCTTTTATTTACACCAACCAAGATTGGGAGGCAGACGACCTACTTTAGGTTGACTCGCCTATGCCTTACTAGACTTGTGCTTTTTCATTTTTCTTTATGTGATTGCATTTTCATGATGTGATCCCCTGTGATATTTCATTT